>CAWUFW010026998.1:0-29549 GCA_963921515.1 Calotriton arnoldi | reverse complement strand
GGACAAGTACGCTGCGCTCCGTACGCGCCGAACCCGTCGCTACGCACGGCACGTCAAAGCATCCGGGAGAGGCGCACATAAGCTCCGAATCGCGCCACAACACGATCCACGGCTACGAGACGAACACAGCACCGACGAGGACGACGCGAAGCGACGAGGACGAAGCCAAGCGACGAGGACGACGCGAAGCAACGAGAAGGACGAACGACACGAACCAACCATGAATCCCTTCGTCCCGATCATACCAATATTCTACATCTACTACCGGAACAGGCACGGACGCGTACGGCGCAGAAGGTAAGTCAGACACCAACCACAAAACACATACAACACGTACACGACACATCACACACATACACGGGGAATCTGAATATACTTACACCAGCAACAGCAGCACCATAGGGGCGGGATGCCCATCACCAATGCCACATATGCACACAGGGGCCTGAATGCGCGCCACCACCCCAACCCAGGGGGCTGGATGCCAACCACCACAACCACCCTCAACCAGGGGGGCAGGATGCCCACCACTACTACCACCCTCACCCAGGGGGGCAGGATGCCCACCACTACTACCACCCTTAGCCAGGGGGCAGGATGCCCACCACTACTACCACCCTTAGCCAGGGGGGCTGGATGCCTCACCACCACCCTTAGCCAGGGGGCTGGATGCCTACCACTACTACCACCCTCAACCAGGGGGCAGGATGCCCACCACTACTACCACCCTTAGCCAGGGGGCAGGATGCCCACCACTACTACCACCCTTAGCCAGGGGGCAGGATGCCTACCACTACTACCACCCTTAGCCAGGGGGCTGGATGCCTACCACTACTACCACCCTCAACCAGGGGGGCAGGATGCCTACCACTACTACCACCCTCACCCAGGGGGCAGGATGCCCACCACTACTACCACCCTTAGCCAGGGGGCTGGATGCCTACCACCACCCTTAGCCAGGGGGGCTGGATGCCTACCACTACTACCACCCTCAACCAGGGGGGCAGGATGCCTACCACTACTACCACCCTCACCCAGGGGGGCAGGATGCCCACCACTACTACCACCCTTAGCCAGGGGGTGCCAGATGCCCACCACCACTACCACCCTTAGCCAGGGGGCTGGATGCCTACCACTACTACCACCCTCACCCAGGGCGGGCTGGATGCCTACCACCACCCTTAGCCAGGGGGCTGGATGCCTACCACTACTACCACCCCCACCCAGGGGGCAGGATGCCTACCACTACTACCACCCCCACCCAGGGGGCAGGATGCCCACCACTACTACCACCCTTAGCCAGGGGGGCTGGATGCCTACCACTACTACCACCCTCACCCAGGGGGGCAGGATGCCCACCACTACTACCACCCTTAGCCAGGGGGTGCCAGATGCCCACCACCACTACCACCCTTAGCCAGGGGGCTGGATGCCTACCACTACTACCACCCTCACCCAGGGCGGGCTGGATGCCTACCACCACCCTTAGCCAGGGGGCTGGATGCCTACCACTACTACCACCCCCACCCAGGGGGCAGGATGCCCACCACTACTACCACCCCCACCCAGGGGGCAGGATGCCCACCACTACTACCACCCTTAGCCAGGGGGCTGGATGCCTACCACTACTACCACCCCCACTCATAGGATGGACAATGCATGACACAACAAGCACACCACAACCTAGGGAATGCAAGATTAAGACATCCCCCACCACCATGACAAGCGTGTGAGCAGGCTGTGTCAAATGCCTACAACACCGAACATGACATTGAACATACAATGTGACCCCCTAGCACATGTGCCACACATATATGTGTGTGGCACCCACAATGCAAGCAGCCCATGACCATTGTGGCAATGGGGCCTAAACCCCCATCATCACAGTGACCAAAAGGCAAGTGTGGGGTCCATAGCTGAAGCACATTTTGACCATTGTGGCAATGGGGTCTAAACCCCCATCATCACAGTGACCAAAAGGCAAGTGTGGGGTCCATAGCTGAAGCACATTTTGACCATTGTGGCAATGGGGTCTAAACCCCCATCATCACAGTGACCAAAAGGTAAGTGTGGGGTCCATAGCTGAAGCACAGTTTGACCATTGTGGCAATGGGGTCTAAACCCCCATCATCACAGTGACCAAAAGGCAAGTGTGGGGTCCATAGCTGAAGCACATTTTGACCATTGTGGCAATGGGGTCTAAACCCCCATCATCACAGTGACCAAAAGGCAAGTGTGGGGTCCATAGCTGAAGCACATTTTGACCATTGTGGCAATGGGGTCTAAACCCCCATCATCACAGTGACCAAAAGGTAAGTGTGGGGTCCATAGCTGAAGCACAGTTTGACCATTGTGGCAATGGGGCCTAAACCCCCATCATCACAGTGACCAAAAGGCAAGTGTGGGGTCCATAGCTGAAGCACATTTTGACCATTGTGGCAATGGGGTCTAAACCCCCATCATCACAGTGACCAAAAGGCAAGTGTGGGGTCCATAGCTGAAGCACATTTTGACCATTGTGGCAATGGGGTCTAAACCCCCATCATCACAGTGACCAAAAGGTAAGTGTGGGGTCCATAGCTGAAGCACAGTTTGACCATTGTGGCAATGGGGTCTAAACCCCCATCATCACAGTGACCAAAAGGCAAGTGTGGGGTCCATAGCTGAAGCACATTTTGACCATTGTGGCAATGGGGTCTACACCCTCATCATCACAGTGACCAAAAGGTAATTGTTGACAAAGAAAGAGCTGCAACTGCCAAACTGCATGGATCATTCCTGGTCACTGAACCAAAAACTCATCTGTGGCAAAGTAGTGTATGTGTCCCATTGCAACATAAATTGGGGGAGCCAAATACTGCAGTGCAAATGAAACATTCCTTTGGCCATGTGCAGACAAACAACACCCATGGTGGCTGAGACCGTCAACAGTCATCAATGACACAATGACAGAAGTGACCATCAGAATGCAGAACCACATATTTGCACCAATGGGCACACAAATGCAGATACCCTGTGGAGACAGCAGATGTGAGGTGAACAGATACCATACCATGGCAGCAATGGGACACACAAACCATGATCACTGTGCTGACCGATGACCTAGGAGTCCCAGGGACAGCAGGGGAAACACACCAAACAACATACAGCCAATGGCACACCCAAGATATGCCAATGCAGTGGTGCAGATGCACAAACACAAACAGGCAGACCAACACTGTCATCATACACAGCAGGTGAGGGGTGGGGGTGCCATTGTCCCCAGGCAACAACACAACACATGAGGAGAGCTGAATACCAATCATACAGATGTGCATACACTGCCACACTAAGGTAACTCATGGATCCAAATCCCCTATGTGGGCAAGCAGGCATTGACAGGTGAGAGGGAGCACAAAACACACATGTCACACAGGCACGTAGGAACAACAACTGACACAGCAAGTCACAGACACACCACAGCACCACCCCCAGGGCCCCCACAATGTGGTGACCCTGGGCTGAAGAAAATACCACTGTGATGACAAAGCTAAATGTCGTTCACACTGTGAACCACAGTCAGGTGTCCTGAGCAACTAACTACCATCACACCTACACAAGCACAAATCAATCAGCATGGCCAGTAAGCCAAGGCCAACATGGAGGCAGGGGACTAGCCGGGCAACAACTCTCATCTGCACACACTCAACACCACACCCCTCGACCTCCAACAATGTGCAGCAGTGAAGTACACATGCACTGGTGACATTGCACATGCACCCATTACTATTCCAGGGTGGTGGGTGGGAACCAAGGTGTAGAAACACATCACACATGGACACTCAACAAGACTCCTGAATGTCTGACACACTGCACACTACGCTGTACATGGACATGACGGCAATACCACACCGACCAATGGGATCCCAGCCACAGTCACACACCAATGAAGAAGCCAAGGTCACCCACAAAGAACACACATAGACAACAACCAACATTGCAGCCCGGACCCTAAGGAGTGCCAGCAGTCACACACACAACATGTCACAATCACTGAAAGATAACACAAACTGGAAATCACATGACAGGGGCAAACAACAAGTGCCAAAGGGAAACCTGACTGTGACCCATCTGCGTCAGCACACAAACTCTGCCCTGACAGCAAACACACCTATGGGTGACACCCTGATGACCAGTAATGTGCCATGCACCCACATCACAGAGAACACAGGGAGAAGACTTTGGGGGAACATAGCTCAAGTCAGCAAGCATCACAAACAGGTACAACACTAGGGATCACAGCATGCGCAGATGAATGGAAGTGAACACACAGACATGCACATACAACACACACCTTGGGCGCAGGCAATGTCACACGTGTACACACTGCCATGAGGGGACTCCACTCCTGTGTGAGGAAAGCTGTGCCATATGTTGCCTCAGTAGGGCCCCATCATGTCAGCTGAGCACTTGGTCACACAATCAACAATTAGCACCAAATGAGGGCTCCCATCACATCAGCCTGGTCATGGATGTGCCAACGGAATCATCAGCACAGATCCAACACACTTGTATAGCAATGTTGCACTGACTACACGGATGAGTCCCTCCCCATTGATGCCCAAACCTGCATGTCCACTGGAGATGGCAACACGGTCAGGGAAGTAGACAAATGCAACGATGGCAGGCACAACAGATGTGCAGGGGTGGAAGCCACAGATATGAAATTGCCAATGTAAGTAGGAAACCCATTGCCAAATACTGAACACATGACACCCTCAGATGCTGCTATTGATGACATGGATACACCACATGATAGGACACATTCCCCCTGGACCACATGGGTTCCTGCACAGTAACACTTCATAATCATGAGACCAGATATCACCATCACTGCAGCAAGGGCATGGTTAGCTGCACCAACAACATGTACATCTGAAGCATGAGCACTAGAGAAAAGAAAGTTGCTTTATTCAGCATATGTGTTGAGGCCAAACGAAGTCCTGAAAAAGAGCAAAGGCCAATGGCCAGTCCATTGTCAAAGTTCAAACAGGGTGACACTGGCAGATGTCACCCTACGCATGCCTGCACAATACCAGGGACAATCCACTAGGAGGGGCAACCGGGGGCAGGCCAGGCACCGCAGGGACAGGATCAGGGCTCACCAGGGGAGTCAGGGAAGGGGTGGTGGGTGCTGGAGAGCCACTGACAACTGCAGTGGAGGTGTCTGACATGGTGTGTGCCGGCACAACTGGGGGCATGACACAGATGTCGTGGGTGCCGGCACAACTGCAGTGGACCCTGCAGATGGGGTGGACAGGTCCGCCACTGCAGTGCCCAAGTCAGACAGGGCGGTAGTGGACTCCACTGCAGTGCCTACCTCCAGGGGAGGAGAATGGGGAACAGGCAAGGTGGGTTGGACAGAGGGGGGGACACCCTCACCACATCAGTGGCACAGACAAGCGCAGCGGGGGTGTGGTGCTGGGAGAGCAAGTGGCAGGGGAGAAGGCCGGAGCATCTTGGGGATGGTATATCTGTGGGTGGGGGAACCTGGGGCAGGGTGTGGTGGGGGCACCTGTGCAGTGGGGGCCTGAGGGATGGAGGACGGAGACCTTGTGCCTGAGCTGCAGGGCGGTGGCGGGGTCTTGCTCTTAGCACTCCGGGGGACTTGCGGGTGGGGGCCTCAGTCCGTCTGCGCCTGGGGGAGGGTGTCCGGGGGCGAGGGGCACTCTGCTCCGTGTGGGTGGGCTTCCTCTTCCCCCGGGATGCTGGAGCAGCTTCATCGGTGGGGAAGAGGCCGAGGTCACAGAGGAAGAGCTGCTGTGACTTTGGGGTTGCAGGTGAGGCAAGGGAGGGTGCTTTGGAGGGAGAGGGAACTGAGGACTGCGCAGTGCATGTGGATGCGTGTGTGTGTTCCAGGGCCCCATCCCCTGTGAGTCTGGCTTCAGTCCCCTGAATGTGCTTGCGTGTGCGTTTTGTCATTGGCGTGTGTGTCAGTGTGCTGGATGTGTGTGTGCTGGTGTGTGCCAGTGTGTGTGTGCCTGGGATGGGTAAGGTGCTGGGGAGTGTGGATGGAGCAGAGGCAGGAGGGGTGAGGGACCGTTTGAGGAGGGACACTGCTGCCGTCAGGGAGGAGTCCATGGACCTATTGCCCCTCTGTAGGTCAGACATGCCCGATGAGATGCCCTCCATGAACGACACCAGCTGAGTCAACAGCGCGGTGTGCGCATGGAGGACACTCAGCATGGCTGTCTGCCCTACATGGAGCTGGCGAAGGAGGCACACAGACTCCTCACTCAGGGCAGCAGGGGACACAGGGGCAGGGGGTGCGGTGCCTGGCCCAAAGGAGACACGCTCCCGGACATGGGAGCCTCCACGGACCTGGGGAATGGGAGCCGATGGGAGGGCGGTGGTGGTGCTGGTGGTGGCGGGGACAGCAACACTAGCTGGGGTGTGGTGGCTGCTGACACCCGCCTCCACAAGGGAGTCATCCTCCGAGTTGCTCTGGTCCTCAGCTGAGGTGGATGCTGCTGAGGACTCCTCGGTGTGGCTCCCCTCGCCCTCCGTGCCACTGGGTCCCTCCGACCACTCCTCGGCTGCTGACCCAGTCTGGCTCTCCGGCTCCTCCTGGTCCGTGGAGCTGTCCCCTTCCGTGGCCGTGGATGTATCTGCAAACAATGGGGAAACAGACAGACATCAGTCACCTGCACATAACGCACACACCACTGTGAGCACAGCACATCACAGAGCAAGCCCTGGCATCATTAGTTGTACATTGCTAAAAGTGCACTAATTGAACAGGAGAAGTCAATTGTCAGTCTGATGCCAAGCATGGCACTCACATCCCACATGGCCTTGCACCCATCTGTCTGGTGTCTGTTGGATTGCAACACCCCAGTGTTGACACATGCACCAAGTACACAGTAGTTGGACAGTGCAGAGAACACGGTGTGGACACATCACAGCTCTTGCCACTGAGTCAGTACAGGTTTCCGGATGAAAGGGATGCCCAGAGTCAAATAGGAAATGCATGTGATGCATACCAGCGACAGACACCATGATGCACCCATGTCCTGATAGCCAGCGCCACTATGGTGTGCATGTAGCACATGTCACTCCCCTGCAGGATCACCAATCAGTAGACACATGCCATGGCGGAGGCATGACTGCAAAGTCATACATCACTGTCTCAGTGATGTATGACTTTGCAGCCAGACAACAACACTCTGCACTGTGTCACAATAGTAGGTCATGGGGAATGCAAGTCCTGGAGCTGCACAAGTGCACATGTACATCCCCCCACAACACATCCTCTTAACCCTCATCTGTCCAGGTCATACCTATTGGACATATGGGAGACCTGTGACACTACCCTCTGAACCTGAGCCCCTCACACTCTGCTGTGCATGGGGAACAGCTGCCTGAACTTCACATTTACATGCCCCAGTCTGCATGGGCAGCTGATCAGACACCTATGTGTCACACAAGTATCGTCTCCTATGGTCACATCTCCAGTGGCATGCTGAGCCCCTACCAAGAAACTCCACAGCAGTCCTGGCGACTAATCCACAGCACACTGACACAGAGGCAGACACCTGAGGGGCAAATCACTGTGCACAATGTGTCCTCTGATACACGGGAGTGGGAGTACAGAGTGTATTGTATGGCCTGGAGTAGGCATGACTGTCCAGCCCCACATGAATGAGGGATGAGCCCTGGACTGTAGGCAGCTGGCTAAGTATGTGTGACACACGTCATATACATACTCCTGGGGCCCAAACATTGTTCCCACCCGCAGCATGGGTGTGTGCCAGGTACCCCAGCCACATGTGGTGGATCAGCTCAGCAATTGGACCACAGATCAAAGTAACACGCTGAATACATGTCAGAATACAGGCATTGTGTAAGCAATGGACCCACCCATGATGCCCACCACAGAGTCAGGGAAACAGATGCTGTCTCCCACCTTGAGTCAAGCAAACTGCAAGGACACAGTCCTAAGTGACAGAATTCCCTGCATGTAAGGGCCACACCTGGGTATCAGATGAGGAGTGGGCAGTGCACAATAGAGGGACATGGCTCCTGGACAACATGACTGCTGTACTGTGGCAGTTCAACCTGGCCCGAGGAGGGCACATAACATGTTAGACAGAGTACACAGTGCAGTCTTTGACTCACCCCTCCTTGCTGCTCTCTGGCCTTCAGCTGCCCATCCAGGTCTGGAAAGACCACCGCCAGGATCCTGAGCATGTGGGGGTCAGGGTCCGTGTTCCGCCCCTCCTGCGAGGAGGCGACAGCTTCAGCTGGACCCGTGCAATCCTCCGGGTCCAGCCCCGAAGGTCCTGCCACCTCTTTTGGCAGTTGCGGATCCGGCGCTTGTAGACCCCCACGGACCGGACAGCCCGGACGATGTCCTTCCAGATCTCATGCTTCCGATGGGCAGAAGCCTGTCAGGATGACAAAGTGATAAGGACATTACTACACATGCAACATATCCGTGCATGACACAGTTGCATATACATGTCGCAATCACAGGGGCACATGGTGTACCCAGGCAGTGCACGGCTGCCCATGGACAGTTTTCCAGAAGTCACTACATGGTATCATAGCATGGGGAGTAAAACCCTGTTCAGAAGCACTGTCACTGCACCATACCTGTCCAGTGCAAGTCACTACACACTATGGGGGGTGACAACTACTCAGTGAGCCTGCTAGCCAGTGGTGTGCTGACTCTCAGCCTTGCTAGTCAGACAAAATGCACATTCAGAAAGGCAGTGCACAGAACACTCACCTGCTCCCCTGGTGTCCCATACAGCTTGCTGTACTGTGGAAGTAGGCTGTCCAGCAGGGCCTGGTTCTCTTCAAGGCTGAAGGCTGGGGCTCTCTCCACAGTACGTGCCATTGCAGGGTCCAGAGGGGCAGAGACAGCAGCAGTGCAGTGGCAGATGTCGTCCTGGAGCATGTAGTGCAGGCAAGTGGGCTCTCAGGGGAACATGCAGCAATATATATGTGCTGGAGAGGCAGATACTGTCCCTTGTGTCCAAAGTGATAGGTCCAAGTCGTTTGCATCTTCTGAATCTGGCCAATCCATGGAATAGCAGCACCAAAACACGCCCACAGCATCCTTCAAATCTTCAACTTCATGACATACATGATTTTGCAACATTGTTGTGGGTGACCAACTGATTTTCCAGCAACCGACTCGTTCGAATATTCAAAAACGCGTCCGTTGCCAGGCAAGCCCATTGTCAATGGGTGCGCACCGACAGGGGTACAACGCGTACCGCACACTTGAAAGCAATGGGCCGCCGAGGCACCGATCGTCCATTGCTGTTCAACGCGCACAGGGGTACAACGCGTACCCGCACACATTGAATGCAATGGGCCGGCCGGAGGCACCGATCGGTCCATTGCTGTTCAACGCGCACAGGGGTACAACGCGTACCCGCACACATTGAATGCAATGGGCCGGCCGGAGGCACCGATCGGTCCATTGCAGTACAACGCGCACAGGGGTACAACGCGCACCGCACACATTGAATGCAATGGGCCGGCCGGAGGCACCGATCGGTCCATTGCTGTTCAACGCGCACAGGGGTACAACGCGTACCCGCACACATTGAATGCAATGGGCCGGCCGGAGGCACCGATCGGTCCATTGCTGTTCAACGCGCACAGGGGTACAACGCGCACTCGCGACACATTGAATGCAATGGGCCGGCCGGAGGCACCGATCGGTCCATTGCTGTTCAACGCGCACAGGGGTACAACGCGCACTCCGCACACATTGAATGCAATGGGCCGGCCGGAGGCACCGATCGGTCCATTGCAGTACAACGCGCACAGGGGTACAACGCGCACCCGCACACATTGAATGCAATGGGCCGGCCGGAGGCACCGATCGGTCCATTGCTGTTCAACGCGCACAGGGGTACAACGCGTACCCGCACACATTGAATGCAATGGGCCGGCCGGAGGCACCGATCGGTCCATTGCTGTTCAACGCGCACAGGGGGTACAACGCGTACCCGCACACATTGAATGCAATGGGCCGGCCGGAGGCACCGATCGGTCCATTGCTGTTCAACGCGCACAGGGGTACAACGCGTACCCGCACACATTGAATGCAATGGGCCGGCCGGAGGCACCGATCGGTCCATTGCAGTACAACGCGCACAGGGGTACAACGCGTACCCGCACACATTGAATGCAATGGGCCGGCCGGAGGCACCGATCGGTCCATTGCTGTTCAACGCGCACAGGGGTACAACGCGTACCCGCACACATTGAATGCAATGGGCCGGCCGGAGGCACCGATCGGTCCATTGCAGTACAACGCATCACTGTACATGTGACTGGCATATGTCAGCATGCCTGTCTCAGATGGACATATGCCAGCCACAGATAGCTCCCAGGGAGTGAGGGGCACACCTACATCACGACAGCCTGTCCAAACCTTATCATAAGGCATGTAAGGCTGCATTTCCTATTGTGTGTATGTTGGTGTACATGTTGTCCTGTGGGTGTCACCTGTGGGCAGCCACCCCCAGGCTGTGCACGTGTTCATGGGGACAGGATCATGGGTGTTACGTGTACGTGACCACTGTGATGTGCAACTGTTCATATCTGTGCATGTGCCATGGTCACATTTCACAGTGGTGTTTGTGTATGTCATGTCACATACCCCGTGAGTCCCATGTGGGACGGTATGTTTGAGCCAGGGTGTCCCAGTGGCACAATAGTGATGGCCCTCCACAGTCTTTGTGCATGTAGTGTTTACAATGTCTCTGATTTCATGTGCACAATGGGAGACAGTCTCCACATCCACGTTGTGTGTGCATGGACTCTGATGTTGTGCGTGTGTGTCACAGACGTCCATGGCTCTCCTGCCATGGCAAGTGTGGCCACTACCTGTGGGGGTCATGTTTGTTTTGTTGTGGTGTACACATGATACTCCAGGTGATGCCAGTGTCCATGTGGCATTACAGGGTCCCTGGGAATGTGCCTGTCGTTGAGCTGTGGTGCCTGGGGCACATCTGTCCTCACATGTCACTGGGGGGTGACTGTGACACAGCATCATGATATCCAATGGGCCAAACAGGGACAAATTGATGCCACCTGTAGGACCGTGTTGACAGATGTTGGCCATGTATGTACCATAAATGTCGTTCCGGTACTGCACACTTCATGTAGTTGTGCCTCATGATGATGTATGTTGGGATCTTGAGTGTGTTCAATGCCGCATATGTGGGGTGACTGACGATCTTGCTTACTTCTCCTCTGCACTGCAGGGCTCCTGCTGTCCATCGGCCATTCCCAGACCTGGCAACGATGGTGGAACGGGACAGCATCCGACGGTACCGCTTCACCAGGCAGCTGATTGAGGATTTGGCAGTGCAGTTGTCCCCACATTTGCAGCCTGGCCGGCCGTATCCTACAGCGCTGACCCCCAAGGTGAAGGTGATGGCAGCCCTACACTTCTTTGCCACCGGTACCTTCCAACATACTGTGGCGTCTGCTGGTGGGATGTCACAGACCATGTTCAGCCGTGTGCTCCGCGATGTTTTGGCGGCAATGTTGCTCTTCCTGAACCGGTACATCTATTTCCCTAGACTGCGACGACTCACTGACGTGAAGAGTGACTTTTATGCCCTGGGGAGGATGCCGCATGTCATTGGCTCCATTGATGGGACACATGTGGCTTTGGTACCACCACAGGCCCAGGAGCAGGCCTACAGGAACCGCAAGCACTACCACTCGGTCAATGCACTGGTGGTGTGTCTTGCAGACATGACCATCACACACGTGTGTGCCCGTTTCCCTGGTTCAGCACACGATGCCTTTGTGATGAGGAGTAGTCGCATCCCCAGGTTGATGGCACAGATGCAGAACCAGCGTGCCTGGCTTGTCGGTGTGTACTGACTTTGTGCCATTGTGTGTGATCTGATCTGTAGTATTCCGCCCACTTTTCCAAGTCAGCTGATGTGCACTTGTCTGTCCGTAGGTGACTCGGGATACCCCAACATGCCGTGGTTGCTGACACCCCTCAGGAACCCTGTGACACCTGCCCAGATGCGCTACAATGAGGCACATGGTCGGACCAGGAGAGTGATTGAGCGGACCTTTGGTCTCCTGAAGAGCCGCTTCCGCTGCCTGGACAAGACCGGAGGGTCCCTCCCATATGCCCCTGCGAAAGTGTGCAAGATTATCATCGTCTGCTGCATGCTCCACAACCTGGCAGTGCGGAAGGAGTTGCCTCTCATCCAGGATGACGATGACCAACATCCGCCACCTGTGGAGGATCCTGGCCTGGACCACGATGCCAGTGACGATGATGATGATGATGGTGATGGTGATGTCCGCACACAGCTCATCACCAACTTCTTTAGCTGAATGTGAGTATCCTGAGGTGTCATGTGAATGATGTGAGTTGGCATGATGTGTGGGTGGTGCTCTGGTGCTGTTGGAGTGTGTCCATGGGCTACTTGACAGGATGTGTGTTGCGATGTGTGGTGACAGGTGGGCTGTACTCCCCAACAGTGTTGACATGCTAACTTGGTTCTGGGTGGGTATCTTGTAACATGTATTGTGCATGAGTTTTGCTGTTCTGTCCTGTACTGCATTGCTTTTGACTGTGTGTCATTTCTGTCCTTCACAGGGTACTTTCAGATTCGTTTGGTGAACTGTGTCCACCGACGACGTGATTGCACATCCAGGCTGGTAGCTGTTGTGTCCCTACAGGTGATGTGCGCCACACCCATGGACTTCCTTCAGTCTACAGTTGTTGACTGTGTGCCCGCTGCCAGGTGGGATTACCTTGCATCTGTAGTGGTTACAGCATGTTGCAACTGTGTAATAAACCTGTGCTTCACTTTGTGATGTGCGTTGTCTGTGGTCACACATTTGACTGCCATTTGCTTACTGCACCTGTGGGCTACTTGACTACAACTGGGAATGGGTGTGGTGTCTGTGCATTGCACCGTCTTCCCTGGCAACATCAGTGTAGGCAATGAGTCAGATGGCCTAGGTGTGTATGTGTTGTGTAGCCCTGGTGGTGTGTCTCCCTCATATGTGTCACGTTGCCTGTACTCACATGCCTGTGTTGTCCTTGCTGTTGCAGTTCGCATACACTGTGTAATTTTGCAGTTCATCATCCCCATAACAGCACCCACGTTGGAATCACGACAGAGGCAAGTATGGTGTATTAGTGTGTTTATTGTGATAATAGTGCATAGGATGGATTGTGCTGTACATGAATCTTGCAATCCCAAGTTCCTAGATGAATAGAAAGTCCAGGTAGACAGGATCCCCAGTATCGGGGCCACTGTTGTCTGACACATTGTTCCAACTTATACTCCCCATGCAATGTGTGGGAGTAGTGTTGCCATCAACAGGGTGAACAGTCTGTGCACAAAGGCGAAAATCCAGAACAGGTTCAGGCTTCCTGGGAGTTGCGCTTGGCCATCAGCCTCTCACTTTCCCCTCCTCGGACGACCCCTCTTCTTGGGGGGGGCCCTCAAGTGCAGGCTGCTGCGGTGCAGGGGACTCTCCGCCAGAGTCCTCCTCCCTCCCTGTGGCAGTTGCAGTTTGTTCGGTACCAGATGTTGTTGGCACACAGGGAGGTGTGGACTGGTTGCTGTTCATCTGGCGGAGGCATTGTAAAATGTCCCTGTGCACCGCCGTCATCTCATGTAGTACATCCCACTTGGACTCCACGCGGGTCATGTGGGAGTCCACACGTGACATGTGGGAGTCCACACGTGACATGTGTGACTCCACTTGGGACATGTGGGAGTCCAAGCGGGCATGATGGGCAGCCTGCTGCTGTTTAATGTCTCTGAGGAGCCCCACTACCTGGCTGAGCTCTCCGGTGCTGGACTGGTACGCATCAGCTATGCGTACCAGTTGTGGGTCTTCATGCACACCAGCAACGTCTGCAAGCAGCGACCTCTGTCTCCCACCCCTCCCACCACCCCTGCTGACATGTGCAGTGTGTGCAGTTGCACGCACAGATAACCCTGGTCCACCTTGGGGGTTGGTGGTGGTGGTGGTGTCCATGGCCCCAGGTTGGTCCAGGGTCACTGCGCTGGTGTTGTTCCTTATTCTGTCCATGTCGGCAGGGATGGTATTCGTGGTGACAGTCGTTGGAGGGGTGGGTGCAGGGGGTGCAGCTGGTGGACCTGCTGGTGCTGCAGCTGGTGGTCCTGCTGGTGCAGCATGTTGACTTGCACCGGATGTGCCAGGTTGTTCTTCATCGTCCGAGGAGGACAGAGGCTGTACGACGCCAGTGAGCTCGGCATCCTCTTGAGCCTGGGACTGGGACTCCTCAGCGTCTGCTGCTGTGTCCCTATCATCACCTGTTTTTGGGAGACACAAACAATGTATGTCATGTTTCTGCAGGCATCAGTGGTTGACACACCTGACAGTTGTGACTGTGCCTCGGGGTGCGGGCCTGTACATTGTATTGTCCTAAGTCGTCACAGTCAGGGGTTGATATTGGTGTGGCACATTGTCCTGCATTATTTGGGCATTTCTATGTATTCTCTGGGGTGTGAACATGGTCTGCATTGATTGTGTTTGGTTGACAGCCAGACCTCCTTCCCACCCACCCACCCACCCAGTCAGTTATCCCACCATGGAACGTGCTTGCATTGCAGGGAGTGTAAGTTGTCTCTCAGGATGTCAGTCAGTGGTGTCCTGCTGTTTGTTGGTGCACAGTTGGCAGCAGGGCCTTGTGCTCCCCACAGCAGTAGCCAGTGTCAGCCATCTTGTGAGTCCTTCTCCACTCCCTGTGATGTGAGCATGGTTCAGGGTGGTGTTGATGGGACAGTTGTGGGGGTGAGCTATGTCTGTGACTACGTCTCCCATCATGCTATTGCCTCCACCCCCTTCCCAGCATGCCCATGCTTCCTTCCTTTTGACTCTGCTTCCCTGTGGGGTGGGCTGGCTGTGCTGACAGGATGGCTGGGAGTGTTGTCCTGGCAGTTGTTTGGCTAAGAGTCCCAAGAGTGTCCCTGTGCTTCACACAACATAACCCAGGGTGGTGGTGCTTTGTGGGATCTTGTGTTAGGATGGAGGGCATTGCATTCTACCAGGTGGGTACTGTGGAGTTTGTGTTGGGGGGTGTGAGGGGAGGTGCTGGTGACTATAGTCAGTGCTGCAAGTCCCCCTTCCCACCCAGCCAGCCAGATAGCCCACCATGGAACGTGCTTGCATTGCAGGGAGTGGAAGTTGTCTCTCAGGATGTCAGTCAGTGGTGTCCTGCTGTTTGTTGGTGCACAGTTGGCAGCAGGGCCTTGTGCTCCCCACAGCAGTAGCCAGTGTCAGCCATCTTGTGAGTCCTTCTCCACTCCCTGTGATGTGAGCATGGTTCAGGGTGGTGTTGATGGGACAGTTGTGGGGGGGCAATATGTGTGACTGCGACTCCCATGATGCTATTGGCTACACTGACTTGGCCAGCATACACAGAATTCCTTCCTTTGAGTGGTCTTCACTGTGTGTTGGTGTTGTTGTGGTGGCTACATGTGTGGATGTGTGTGTTAGTTCTATTTGTGCCACTGCCTAGCTGTAGTTGTGGTTGTGTTTGTACATGTGTTGGCACAGTTGGATGTGACTTTTTTGATGGCATGTGTTGTGTTTATCTGACTGACATACACATTTTGGGATGATTCTGTTCTAGTTGCTGTGTAATTGCTATGTGTGCATGGTTTGACTCTCCCCTTGACAGTGATGTGTGTGTTTTGTGGCAGTTTATTGTGTACATTTGTTGTGTACTCACCAGGCTCTGGGATGTTCTCTAGTCCATATACGCTCACTGGCGGAAGGATGGCCCGCACCTTCTCCTCCCAGGGCCTGAGGTATATTGGCTTGGCAGGAGGGCCACTGCCGGTCTGTTGGCTGTTGCTGTAGTCTATCTTCAGCAGGTCCCGTACCCTCCTGCGCACGTCATACCACCTGTTCTGGATGTCCGTCTTTGTGCGCCGACATGATGATTGTGCGTTCACCCTGTTGATGATCCTCTCCCACATCTTGGTTTTCTGCGACATGGGGGTCTGTTGGACCAGAGTGCCAAACAGCTGTGGCTCCACCCTGAGGATCTCGTCTACCAGGACTTCCAATTCACAATCTAGGAACTTGGGATTCTTCTTGGGGGCATGGTGATGGGTGGTGATGGTGAGTGATGTGTGTGTTGGTGTGCAGGTGAGGGTGTGTGAGTGTGTGTTTTGCTGGGTGTATGTGAGGTAGGTATTTGTTGGTGTGCTGATGGTGTGTGGCTTGTGTGAGGGATGAGCTGTGGGTGTGTGGTTGCTTTCTCTTGGGTGCTGGCAGTGAAATGGCATTTGCAAAGGCTCATGGTAGTGATTTGTGTCCTTTATATAGGTGGAGTTGTGGGTGTGTCTTTGTTCTCTGTCCCCACCCCCCAGTGTTTATTGGCTTGGTAATTGCTTGTTTGGCCTTTTTTTGGTTGATTTTTCCTTTGTGCTGTTTGTGTATGTTGGAAACGTTCTTGTGACCGAGTCGGACCCTGCATTGGTCTCGTACGGTGTTTTCCGTTTCGTCCACGCTGTGTTTGTGCAGTTTTGTATGCTGCGTACGCGTCGGTCGCGGTGTATTGTGTTGCTTCGGCTCGGTTTTGTATGCGTGTCGGTCGTACGGCTTGTCCTCCGTCCGACTCGGTCGTGTTTTTCGCGCCTTGCATCGTACTTTGCGGGTTGGAGTTGGCGGGTACGATTCGGTTGGATTTGTTCCGGGTGCGTGTCGGTCGGTTGGATTCGCGTGTTTTTCCGGCCGGATTGCTATTTTCCGAGCGGCTCGGTCGGTCGGCTTGGTTTCCTGACGTGTCGGTCGGATTTATCGCGGCTTGCATCGTACTTGGCGTGTCGGGCGCCACTGGTACGTGTCGGTCGGTATTTTTTCCGGATCCGAGTCGGTCGGTGCTTTTTCCGGCCCGAATCGGAATCGACCCCTCAGTGTTGATTTCTGAAGGTGTCTCCATAGACACTGATTGAAATGATAGTAACATCCCTGAATTGATGTGTGTGGGTAGGATTTTAGAATTGCAGTTATCATTGCCTGCTCAAAATCTATTACTATTTTCTGTGGATAATAATTATTTGTTTCTTGTTTAATTTTAGTTAGTATTTCCATATATGTGGAGTTTTGTTTATTGGGTAGCAAGGCGTAGATAAAGGGGATGTTGGTGTTCTGATATAGGGCATGGACAGTGTATAATTGGTAGAATGGTTTGGGACAGATTTTAAAAGTCCCGTCCATCATCCATGTTTCTGATTGTTGAAGCTTTATTAAATTGTTTGCAGTAGCAAACATAATTATTCTTTTCTTTTTGCATTTGTTGTCATAGAGAACAAAGGGTTCTTCATTCTTCAATTTGCGTGCAAATGGTCGAAACTCCCCTTAGAGGCATGGATAGATAATTTAAACAATTCCATCCCATCACCTCATTTAAACCCTAATGTGGCTAATGAGAATTTTAATAACTGGCTTGAGATATCACTTAATCGTATCCTCCCCAAAGTAGCGATTTCAGAAAAGGACGGAGGGAAAAATAATCCCTGGTACTCACATAAACTAAGGGAACTGAAACAGCAATGTAAGAAACTGGAAAGAAGTTGGAGAAAGGATTTCTCTATTTCTAGGAAAGGTATATATAGAGAAGCTATCAGAACTTATAAAACTGAAGTAAAAAACTCCCAAGCCCTCTACTTTCAGGAAAAATTATAAGAGCGGCAAACTCACCGCGAGAAATATTTAAAATCGCTAAAGCTCTCCTTACACCTCCGGCTCCTCCTATTGCTTTGGATAAAGCCCAATTGCGATGCGACCAAATAGCGGATTTTTCTTTGAGAAAATTCAAGCTATATATAAATCGTTCCCTTTAATTGTAGACCAACATTCTTCTCTATCAGGAAATGTAGCCACTCCGGAAGGTCAAACTTTGTTGGAGGATTTTCCGCCGTTAGATCTTCCTACCTTGCTAGGGCTGCTAAGAGATTTAAAATCGGGCTCGCCCTTAGATCCCGCCCGCCCGCTGTTCTCCATCAGATTTGTGAGGTCGTCTCACCAGTTATCCTTGAGGTGATCAATATCTCTCTCAAATCGGGTATAGTGCCGTCTTCTTGGAAACATGCTAGGGTCAAAGCACTTTTGAAGAAGCCCAATCTGGACCCTGAAGGCTGGGCTAACTATCGTCCCATCTCTTTATTACCCGGACTAAGTAAACTTGCAGAGAAATATACGAATTCTATTTTATCCACTTTTTAGAAAACAATAATCGTTTACACCCAACCCAAACTGGCTTTAGACCTCGACAGGGCACGGAAACTGCCCTTATTGCCGTGGTGGAAGAAACTAGGAAGATTCTTGATGCCGGAGGCTGCGCTGCTTGATCTTATTAGATCTTAGCGCAGCCTTCGACACGGTAAACCATCATTTGATGATTCAAAGACTTAGGGAAGTGGGAGTGGCCGGATCAGCTCTAAAATGGCTACAATCCTTCCTTCAAAATAGAGTCTTCACAGTCTTTGAAGAAGAATCCTCCTCTAAACAAATACCTCTGACATGTGGGGTTCCTCAAGGCTCTTCCCTTAGCCCCACTATGTTTAACATATACTTGCGGTCATTAGCAGAAACTGTACAC
Organism: Calotriton arnoldi; assembly: GCA_963921515.1. NCBI lineage: Eukaryota > Metazoa > Chordata > Amphibia > Caudata > Salamandridae > Calotriton > Calotriton arnoldi. The sequence continues at coordinate 10,912 of CAWUFW010026998.1, read as the reverse complement.
CCCTTTGGTATACAGATTGTCACATACGCTGACGATACTCAATTGATTGTCTCCCTGACTCAACAATTCCAACAAGGCCACAATCTAGCTGCCTGCCTTGAGAAGGTTTTTATTGGATGAACAATTCATTTTTAAAACTCAATGGAGCAAAGACGGAACTTATGCTGCTGGGGAAGTCTGCCCCCCTAAACATTGATTCCTTTTGGCCCAGCTGCCTAGGCCCTCCCCCTGTTCCTAAGCATCAAATTAAAAGCCTAGGAGTTTGGCTTGATTCAAATTTAAACTTCAATGAACAATCACGTAAAGTAGCGGCCTGTTGCTACGGCCTTTTAAGAATGGTTCGGAAAATCCTTCCTCTACTACCTTTCATGGCCAGACGACTGCTGGTCCAAGCTCTCATTCTTTCACGGCTGGACTATGCGAATGCTATCTATTTGGGAGCCCCGCTATCTACTACTAAAAGACTTCAAACAGTGCAGAACTGTGCGGCGCGCATGCTGTTAAATATTCCGAGACGCATCTCGGCTAAACCCGCTCTCACCTCTCTGCACTGGCTTCCGGTCTGTCAAAGAATTCAATTTAAGGCAATGTGCATCGTACACAAAGCACTTTCTGATAACGGCCCCTGTCTGACTCGCTCATGGATTCAATCCTATTGCCCTAACAGACCCCTTAGATCGGCGAATAAAGGCCTTATTGTAGTCCCCAAGATTAAACGCTCCCGGAGTGGAGGCCGACTGTTTACATACAATGCAGCCAGACTATGGAATAGTCTTCCTCTCCACCTACGCTCTGAGCCTAATCACTTTAAGTTCAGGAAACTTTTGAAAACCTCTCTTTTCCTTTGAGTGTCTTACAGCATCACTGTTGTCGCAGCGCTGGGATGCCTTCGGGTAACCACGCGCTCTAGAAATGCTACTTCATTCATTCATTCATTCATAATGAGTTATAGATAGTTCTGGGGGAATTACCACCTCTTCAAAAGTTTTTGGAGTAGGTGTGGTAGTTGTGGCTTTTTTGGTGCGAGCTATAGTTCTTTTTAATGAAGAAATAGAGGGCATTTGGCCAGTAGCATGTTTAGGTACTGTAGGCAGCATTTCTTTCAGTATTTGACTGGTAGGTTTCTGTGAGCTAGTGCTAGCTTCTCTAATGTCATTAAGGGCATTCCTAACATCTATTTCAGTAACATTTGGAGGGTGGTTATGCTCCCTTGTATACAAAACAGTTGGTTCTCTAGTTGTTGCCCGACCACAACATTTATTTGAATAGTACTTGCTACATTTCCAATTGACTTTTAGTCCACTTTGCTTTTCCTGGGTATAGACATACCCCATGTAACATAGCAAAAATTGTCCTTTTGGGATGTTATAAATTGGGCGCCTTCTGTCATTGTGATGTGGTAAATTCTACAACAAATGTATATTAAAATTATTAAAATGAATATCATACATGTTTATGTTTTAATAAATACACATTTTTATAAATATACTTACAATGTTGGTTTTGAGATGCTTTTAAATGGAGATGTTCTTTCTTTGTTTGTTGAATCTGGTTAAGTTGTGGATTTTTCTGTAGGAAGAGTAAAACATATTTTTACTTATTTTGTTAAATTTGTACATGGGGTGGGGTGGGTGTTTGGGATGGAGTTGGGGTTTGGTTTGGTGTTTTACATGTTTTAAAAGGTGTTTTGCTGAATACTTACTTTATTATTAAGATGGTTTTAGGAGGTGATCTGTTATTTTTTTGATGATTTGAGAATTATCTGTAGAGGAGACATAAATAGAAAAAAGATATATATTAATTATTTGAGGATGATAAATATTAGTTTATGAAGATTAGCATTACTGTTATTTTATAGATGGTAATTTACTTACTTTTTGAAGAATGCAATAGTTTTTGTTTGATGAAGTCCTTGCTTCTGGTAGAAATCCGGCAGAGTTTCGGCTTCCTTATTGTTTTTGGTTTAAGGTGTAAAATAAGAATAAGTCTTCCTTCTTTATATAGTGTTTGTTTAATTGTTTGGTTAACCTCATTGGTTCATTTTAATATTGTGTGTTTTTACTGGTTGATATTTATTGTTTTAATTGTTTTGGTAGTTGTTTTCCAAATAGGGAAAACGCTAATTAAGAGTCATTTTTTTCTTCTTTTTCCACTTGTTGAATTATTTAAATGTGTATTATATTATATGTGAAGTTGGAAAATGTGTGTATATAATGTAAGTATAACATTTAAATGGTTATTAATAGTGTATTTAATATTTAATGTTTTAAGATATGTTTTACTATTTTCTAAAATTATGTATTTGCTTGTATTTTATATGCAGTGTATGTTTATTTATTTAACTATATTTATGGTGTTTAATTTTGTGTGTTTTATCTTTTTTTTGAGTTGTCGATATTTTTACAAAAACGATAATATTGCTGTCTATATTATTGTGATCGATATTTTGGGCATGTATATTTTTAAAGGATGTTCGATATTTTAGATAACGATAATTATGTGTTCGATATTACTGTAATCGATAATTTGGGATGACGATATTTTGGGGTCGATAATAGTGTATTTCTTTAATTAAGTATAGGGTATCGATATTAGTGTTGTCGATATTTTTGTGTCGATAAAAATGTAGGTCGATATTGTGTCTGTCGATATTATGTCAGTGATTCGACAAAATTGCCGCTGGGACCCTAGCACCAAGAATGCTGTCAAAAATCTGCTCTCAGGCGCAATATTTTGGCAGAAAAATTCATTTGAGATATCTAGTGTTGTTTTGATTTTTTTTTGCAAAATGTTATTCATTAATGTGGCTCTGTGTGCGTTCTGGACTGTAAATGTTATTGTGCAGGAGTTCAGGTGTCTGTAGTCTAAAACTAGACGATATGTATTGTCAGGTTTCATCACAGGAAACAAAGGATTATTCATTGAAGAGGTGCAAGTTTCAATCACCCCCTGGTATTCATGTTGATCTAAGGTCTCCCTGACCTGTTTTTTAGCTTCTTGCTTAATTGGATACTGTCTCTGTGGAGTTGGAGTAGACTTTAATGGTATCACATGGTGGGTTGACTCTTCATCCCACACAACATGATTGCGATATAGTGCTGGAGCAAGGGCTACCGCCCACTCCTGTGCATATGTATGTTTTAAGTATTGGGGAACGAGGTCGGAAAAAGCCGGCATAATTACTGTTTCTCCCTTTGGGCATTCCATAACAATCTCAGGCGGCCAATCTCTTTCAGCTAAAATTATGTCATAGCCAAAAGATAAGTTCTTCCAAAAAAGACCTTTAATTTTTCTGTGCTTGTCCCCCTCCAGGTGGAGTGTTATTTCATGTAACCTATGTGGGACGCTCACCCTAGTATCAGGTGTTTCCACCGTGATATGTTCATTCAGCTCCGCTGTCACCAGAAATTCCATCAGGTTCTGGCAAGCTATTGTTACTTCTGCTGCACTGTCTAGCATTGTCAGAGCCCATTCCCCATTCAGTAGTTGAGTCCTCAGTATTCTGGGCATGTCTGATCTTAAGACCTGCTACTTTCTTCTTTTTAAATTGAGGTTTTGATTTTGGTTTTTCTTCTTTCTTTGAAGTGTAATCAGGAGCGCGTTGCGTGTCTCTGGACTTTGTACGCTCTTCTTGTCTGTGTTCTGACCGTCCTTCCCTCTTAGAGTTTTTCGATGAACCCTGAAAGGAATGAGAGGAACATGTATCAGTGTCCTGATACCTGCCAGGTTTTCTAATGTTGTCCCTATTCCTAAGGTTATACCTCCTTTAGGAGGACTCTTGTTTAGGAGACCTACCTCTGGATTGAGATCTATTCTCTTTATTCTTTTGTTGTTTGTTATTATCCCATTTCTTCTTTGAAGAAGCAGGTGCTTGCTTGAAGTTATCCTTTTCTGGACCACCCATCAGTTGAGGTTTTATCGCTCTAGCTCCCAAACTGTCTCTACCTAATTCTGCAAAAGCAGTTTCAATTATTTTAGATAATTCATGTTCCTGTTGTAAAGGAGTGAACTCCCTCAGGCATTGGCATATTGCCACCGCTGCTGCCTTCCCTTTAATGTTTGCTAATATTATAGCTTATACCTGGGCAAAATTACCTAGTAATTTCATCACTAAGTTCAGAGCAGGTTCTGTTCCATACTCGTTCTGTATTTGTCTTAATACATCTGGTATTACTGCTAATGATGGGATACCATGAGTTCTGGTATATATGGCAGCGAAGACTGTACCCCAAGTGGTACAATCCTCTATCTGGGGGGTTATCCCCATGGGCAAGCAGATTGTTAACATTCTGTGTTTTTCTTGTGGGCTGGTGTGTGGAAATACTGCCTCCAGCTGTGCTATTTTTTGAGCTACCCAGAAGGGCATTTGTTCACGTTTTGTGGGCATCTTACCCATTACTGCGTGTAACGTTTGTGGTGTTATTTTAGTTGTGGATGTTTGAATTGGTCCTGTTCGTATAGCCGTGGCTGGCTGAAGTGTGAGTGTTCTCATCACAAACTGTGTCGTGTTTCTGTAAAGTCTTATTCATTCTTTATGAAGTGTACGTAAGTCTCCTACTGGCATTATGTCAATGTCGGGATGTGGTGTATTGGCCGCTAGTACTGACCATGTTGCTCCGTCTCTTTCGAGCGTACCGAATCTTACTTTATCTCTAATATGGGGAAGGGCGCCTTTAAACCAGTTTATATGATCCTGGTAGGTGAGCGGAACTTCAATGTCCTCATATGGACAGTATTCGTTCGGTATATCATCCTCCAAATAATAATGGAATGTGTTTGTTCGTGCATCTGTTTGGGGTAATTTAACCCATGAATAGAATACCTCTGTTCTATATGATTCGTGTGCCTCAATCACGAAAGTTACTTGCCCACCCCTAGCTGATAACCCATATGCTGCTAGTTTTAGGGTAATGGCATTTCTAACGTTCTCAGCAAGCTGTATTGCATCTGCATCTTCCTCATCTTGGACTGTCATATGTAGTGCACGCACTACATCTTCCTGCTCAGTTATGGTTTTTAGTTAGAAGAATTTGTTTGGGTTTTTTCAAGGGAACTTTGATAAGGTTTTATGCACAATAGGAACTAAGGGGCCGATTCTGATGCGGGTTGGAAAAGCTTCCCGACCGAATCGGTTGGGAAATGATGTCCGACCCACTCGGATCGGGAAAGTCCGACCGGCGGAGTAGGATGCATCCGGATGCTTCCAGATACGATTTGGTTGAACTCCCATTGACTGCAATGGGAACATTTGTTCCTAACCGCATCAGAATTGGGCCCTCGGTCGGGAAGGCACGTTCCCGATCCGATTTGGAAGGAGCAAATGCCGTTAGGAGGCCTTCCTAACCGCATCAGAATCAGGCCCTCGGTTGGGAAGCTTTTCCAACCCGCATCAGAATCGGGCCCAATATGTCCTTCAAGCTTGATTAACCAACAGCCAATATTTAGGATTTGCCTACTCAGCTGCAGCGGATTTTTGTTCCCTCCCACTCCAGACGTCTCTGGGGATTTGTGAGTAGGGGTCTCTGAAAATAGCACGACTGAACTACTCAGATTTGACCGTTAAATAAGTACCCGACCAACATTGGCGGCACCATGTCGTGTAGTTCCTATAAAACCTATATAGGATCTGCACGTTTAGACAACATACACTGTAGGATTGGTGTCAGACTGATTCTACACACCCCCATTGGGTATGTTGGCCTGTATACCAGCTAGCTCACAGTGCCACTAGAAACCCCTCTTTCCAAGGAGAGAATAGTTCTTGGCAACTATCGAACATGACAACCCTGATCTCTCAGGACCGTGGAAACAGTGCAGTACTTTTCACTCAGTCACTCGTGTTTACTCAGTTTCAGAGAGATACACAGAATAAACTATATGGACGTTTTTCAATAAACATTTATTGAACATTCGTCATTCTAGTGTGAAATAGGTGTGCTGAAACAACCATTAGACAGTAACAGATATAAATGATTAGAAGCACTAGGAAAGTAAAAGGATGGTAGATTTTTACCATCATGCAGGAATCATGAATACAGGCAGGTATATAAAATACATGACAATAAAATGCGTACTCCTACTATGCAATGCTAACTAGATGTACCTAAGTGTACCTAGCATGTGTGTAGGTGTTAAGCCAAGAATCCCTCTAGGATAAAGTCAACCCCATTATCTGAAGTGAGAGACTGTGGGACCCCGTCTTGGTCTCGAGTTGGACAGCCCGCAAGGGATGTTAGACCACTGCGAGCTGGAGTATCTGCATGCAGGTGCTTCAGCGTCTTCTGTCAGTGTGTCGGCATGGAAGCCCTAGTTCTCCTCTGTTTGTCTCAGTAAGATGTGATGTTTATATACCCAAAGGTCTCCCCGGGGGTTCTACCTTGCTGTGCCACTTGTCGGACTTAGGATGATGTCGGGAATGAACTTTATACATAGTTATTATACAGGAGATGGTAGTCCTGCTGAGTTTCCAAGAATCCTCATGCATAATGTATGAGGCTTTTACCAGGGAAAATCCAGCGTTCTGTGTGCAGTGTCGTATCTACGTAAAAGGTCAGTCCCTAAGAACCGTTATGTGTGTAATGTAGGGAAGAATATAGGTGAAAGGGTAGGACGTTACCTGAGCCTATATTGGGGTACCGATATGGAACATAACAGAAACACAAAAGCTCTCGGTTCTAAATAGAGAAGTAAGGCTAACGGAGACCTGCACCAGAAACTAAAGAAAAGGGAGTCCCTTTATAGGACGGTTTCCCAATACTACATTTCCCGGCATGACCACCCCATTCAGGAAGTAGCTATGTCCTCATCATTCAGTCTTGTTGCTTCAAGTATATTTATTTGATTCACGCATGCAACATCACATGCCATGAAACACGTCGTCTAGTTTTCGAAGAAGTATTAGACCGATACATTTCTGCACAATTCTTCACATTGCGTTGATCGGCTAATATTAAATCTCCCAGCATGCCTCCCAATGTGATTGGCATAGTACAACTTTTCCCTGCATGACTTACCCATACAGGAAGTAGCTCCGTCATCATCCTGCACGCAGCTTACTACGGCCTCACGTTTGCCCGGCACAGCGGCTCCTGCTCCTCTGGTATGGACAGCAGTATGCCGGTCCCGACTTTGGTGAGTCATTTTTCTGTTTACCCGTGTGTGAGGCTTGAGCAGGGCTCTAAGCGCCTAACAGACTGATCGTTTATGTGAAACTATGCTTAATGACAGTGTTAAATTACACAACTTCGAGCCCGATTACAACTGGCTGGCCTCTTATGAATAACAATTAGGCTGTTTGTCGTTGTGTAAAAAAGGATGGGGCGTTGACTTCTATAATTTAATCTAATTTTACAGCCATGGATAGCTTTACTTTCTAAGACTACCGCTGCCAATGGGGTACTTAGCTCTCATGCATTGACGTCCCCTTTCATTAGATGATTCGATTGGTACTAATGATACTTCAATGCTGCTTTTAACCACACACCATGTTTACTGTCAGGCACATCCTTATTGTGGACAATGATGCGTGGAAGGTGTCTATCTGCCTGTCCACACAGAATTGATTTTCTTGCCACCTCATACATTGTTACACTTGACATATTATAAACGCGAGCACATAGACTGATTTCATATCAAGGCCTAGCGCTCATTGCTATTTTTTGTTGCTTCTAGAGTATCACGTTGTTGATAACTATTATTGTCCTGACCCAGTAGTTGATTTTAACTGACAGAGCTATGGTCCTCACTGTTACTATATCCTGTTGCCACACTTTTTACCCTGCGTGTTTATAGGTATGTCGTCCCTGACTATCAAGCAGAAAGGATACCGGACTGCCCTTTGAGCACCCATGCCTAGGACAGCTAAAGTCTGACACCCGACTAAGGCGGGTAAGTGTCTCTTTGTAGATACCTCTAGTAGTAGCCTACATTGGTTCCCACACAGGTTGGGTTGTCAATATCGCCAGTCAAACTTGGTGTCTGTTTATTACTTTAGAGCCTCAGAGAAATATATGTTGTATCTTTTGTCTCTATTACACTTTTTGAAGTTTAGGCTTTTGAGGATAGTACTCTGATTTTGCTAAGGAATAAGTTACCTATTGTATAATTTTCTCATGTTCTTCAACAGGTACTACCGGTGAATTCAACACTTCGAAAGGAATGGATCACTGGTTTTGTATATATATGTCATGAATGATGTCATCAGTGATGTCACTGACCATGTCATGAATGATGAAATATGTGACATCATCAGCAGTGCATTGCGGGCGCGAGTTATAGTTAGCTGAACTAACTATAACGGGCGAATTTCTATGGTTTTGTACGAGTGAAATGTCCAACTAACTATAACGTCCCTGAAACCTATGGTTTTTTCAGTGAATTTCTAAGGTTTTTTAAATGCTAATTTCTAACTATAATGTCCCTGAAACCTATGGTTTTTTCAGTGAATTTCAAAGGTTTTTAAATGATAATTTCTAACTATAACGTCCATGAAACCTATGTTTTTTTTGTGTGAATTTCAAAGGTTTTTTAAATGAGAATTTCTTACCTCAATCCTATGGTTTTTTAAATGACTACATATATATATATATATATATTTTTTTTTTTTAAACAAAAGTTGAGATTAATTTATAGTTACAAAAACTATATTCAATCTTTTTTTATAAAATTATTATACAGAAGTCGCGCACCCTACGCGCACCCTACACGATGGCTGCGCGCATCCTGGTAGCGCCCATCGCGTGGGGGTTGCGACTTCAGTGTAATTTGGAAAGTATGAAATATCTTTAAAGTAATTATCAATTAAAGTTTTCCTTTAAGTGTTTGATTAATTTTATTTACAAAAGTATTTTTAAACTAATTATTTCAGTATACTTCGAACAATACGAAATTTTCCGTGTGTGAGACAAGTGCGCGTAGCGTGCGCGACCCCTCCCCACATGTATTTCCGGGGTCGCGGCGTGATCGCGCGGGGGTCGCAACGTCGGCGTATTTTCAAACTTCAAAAAATACTATTGAAAGTTTGAATATGATATTAGAGTAAACAGTTTTGCTAATACACTTATTAAAATATTATAGAAATGTTTATTTATAGTGTATAACCATGTATAGAATAATTTACGAATGCGCAATGGGTGCGTGGTGGGTGCGCGCACCCTACGCGACTTCATGTCAGCAGAAAAAAAAAGAATCTGATTGGTTTAAATCATTTTCATTCTGGAAGAGGGAGGATCCATCCTTCTGATATTCCCCTTACTATTTGAGTTTCATTGAGAGAACACCTGTTTGCTGCTTCTCTTTCCTTGCATACATTTTTTGTGTGTTTCTTCATTTTGTTTTAACAAGAATGGCTTCCAGCCTTGTACCTGTTGATCCTTTGGCCATTGAGGAGGAAGAAGAGATTGTGGAGCGCAGCAGAAAGAGGAAGGAAAGTAAAGTATTGGCTGGGCCTTCTTCTCTGTTCCAGAGGGCGAGAAGAAGGTTAATGCCCGAAAAGTTACCTGAACAATTTGCCAGAGGGTATTGCCAAGAGGGTCGGAGAAGAAATATTCATGCGGTACCAGCAGCATGAAAAAACATCTGGAAACTCTGCACCCAATTCACCTGGCAAGAGAGGAGAGGAGGAGAGAATTGAATGCTGCTGCAGAACAAGACCCTAATGCTCCTTCCACTCAGCACAGCAACTTCCACCTGCTCCACGGCCCCACATTCTGCCTGAATTTTTAAACGCAACAGTAAGTTGCACAAAGTGCGACACCAAACTTTGCATTGGAGAGCAATGTGTGGATGTCATCACTGCTGCTCTAAAAGCACATAAATGCTAATTTTCTTTTTGATAATGTGCTTTTGTTTTTGTTAGAGAGATCGTTTGTTGAGCTTCATTTTTGTCTGTTCTTATAAAAATGAAAAACACACAAAAAAAGTAAAAAAAGGTTAAAAAAAAATTTAAAAACGGTTCTTACGGAACCACATCTACTGGTCAAAAAAAGAAAAATTTCCAGAGTGATTGCATGAGAGTATGGACACTGTGTGGGTGACTGCAGAAGTGCAAGTCTAGTGCATGGTTATTTTATGAATGTTTGGGTAGTGGCAACGTGATTGAATGAGTTCATGGATAATAGCTGGGTAATTGGAGGAGTGCATGGGGAGTGACAGGGTGATTGCTTGACTGCATGGGTACTACCTGGGTAATTGAAGGTGTGAATGAGCAGTGTTTAGGCAGTTAGAGGACTGCATGGGTAGTGCACAGGGGATTGTAGCAGTGCATGTTAGTGCCTGGGTCATTGCATGAGTACATGGGTACTGACTGGATGATTAGAGTACTGCAAGCAGAGTGCATGGTGAATTTATAAGTGCATGAGTTTTAGCAGAGTGACTGGATTACTACTTGGTGGTGGCTGGGTGATTGGAGGAGTGCATGGGTAGTGACTGGGTGATTGCTGGACTGCATGAGTACTAACTGGGTAAATGAAGGTGCAAATGAGTACTGTCTAGTTGGTTAGAGGACTGCATGGGTAGTGCACAGGGGATTGTAGCACTGCATGTGTTAGTGCCTGGGTCATTGCATGAGTACATGGGTAGTGACTGGATGATTAGAGTACTGCAAGGAGAGTGCATGGTGAATTTATAACTGCTTGGGTATTAGCGGGGTGATTGGAATAGTACATGGTACTGGCTGGGTGGTTGGAGGAGTGCATGGGTAGTGACAGGGGCATTGCTGGGCTGCATGGGTACTACCTGGGTAATTGAAGGTGTGAATGAGCAGTGTCTAGACGATTAGAGGATTCTTTGGGTACTGCACAGGTGATTGTAGCAGTGCATGGTTACTGCCTGGGTCATTGTAAGAGTACATGGGTACTGACTGGATGATTAGAATACTGCAAGGAGAGTGCATGGGTGAATTTATAAGTGCTTG
>CAWUFW010026997.1:0-29552 GCA_963921515.1 Calotriton arnoldi | reverse complement strand
GTGCCCAATAAAATTTTTTTTTTTTTAAAAAAGAAGAAATAATGTCACATGCAAATGCTCATTTCACACTGATATCACCTTTTAATTGAAACTTCATCATCTGTCCACTTACAAAAAAGTCAAAAGAAAGCTGTACTGAAGTAGTTTTGCTACGTATCACATGTAGCATAGAAATGTAGACTGGAGACATTGAGGGCCAAAGTATTGGGAAATAAATACTCCAGATGCCCACAGTATAAGAGCCCTATGACCACCCCCAGTCCTGTTTGGTACTGGTGACAACAACATTCTTAGATTGCATTCCTACAAGCCAATACACCTTTGAAAAATGTTGGTTGTCAGTGAATATCCACGACATGAAGAGGTGGGATCAATTTAGTTCTAATGGAATGGCACATCACAGTACCATTTTGTATAGTAAACACAAAGACTGAGTGTAGACACTCACATATGATCTCTACAATTCTACATCTCACTCCCTGCTGCATGTCACCAGTCAGTGAATGAATCTTGAAACAGTATTGCAGAAGAAACAACAACAGGGAAAGGTACACTGGGCAACGTGTAGGCACGAATGCTGATGGCACCAATGATGTTTGCACACTCATGTTACTGTTGCATCCCAACTTACCAATAGAAAGTGTTGTCCAGTCACTGCATAGAAATTGAATTGTATGCCATGTCATGTGTAATAGGGCTACTATCACATGAGACACAGTAGTGAGGGAGCATTTCTCCTGACACAATGAAGACAAGTGGCCTGTATGGTATAAATGTCACTCAGAACATCAAAGAACATGAGGTGATTAATTACTTTACTCAGCCAGGTGTCTGCTCAAAACCATAAATTGCTAGTGGACTGGACTCTGCTGTGTTCCTGGCCATAAAGGCAATAGGCAAAGCACATCATTATGCACCTACTACCACACCTACACAAAAAAGAACTCTTCATGTGAGTTGGACATGGGTCACCCCCAATGCTGATGGGGAAATGCCTGCCTGCACAAAATAGTTGGCAATGTAACATGTGCAACTCTGGCCAGGACTCACCCCCTTGTAGCAGCTGTTGGGCCCTCAACTGCCCTCAAGTTCTGGGTAGGCCATCGCCAGTATGCAGGCCCTTAAGGGGGTCATGGTGCGGCATGCGCCCCGCATACGTTAGGAGGACTTCCCCACCTGGACCTCCGCGATCTTCTGGGCCCAGGTCCTCAGGTCCTCCCACCTTTTTCTGCAATGGACGATGTGCCGTCCATAGACCCCCAGGGTCCGCACCACACCAGGCAATGGCCTTCCAAATGGCCCACTTCTGATGGGCATCAACCTATATGGATACAAGAGAAGAAAAAGCACTATCACTGCAAATCAAATTTTTGGGAGATCTGTTTTGTTTACGTACAATTTGTATACATCTTGCACAAGCATAAATCAATGGTTAACACACAGCATATGTAGTTCTCACATGCTGAGCACTACAAAGACATTAATACACACTTTTGTAGTCATCTACTGACTATCCTCATCCCTGGTCATGTCCTACACTGACTAAACCAGCCCACTAACATCATTTAGCCCAGGACCATCTTACATGTACTGTGATGTGAGCTACTATGAAATATGGCACGCCATTGAGACATTTTGAAGGGTAAACTACTTGTGCATTATTGTACAGACACTTTTGCAGCCAGGCCCATTGACTTGATGCATACGGTCCATAGAGCCTGGTACCATTGTATAGACTACATCCAAAGACTTAGATCACTATGAAAGGGCTGCCATGTGTGTCACTGAGAGCTTCCTCCTTGGGGATGTGTGGAAATGTGGACTACTTAATGGGATATCATACTACATCTGATTGAGTTTGTGTGGTATGTACTGCTATCACATGACACTTTTTTGCCATATGAAGCACTGTTACATGGATGACATCACTATACCATTGTATTTCTGGTTTGATAGGCTGAATGTGAAAAAGCTGGTGATTCACAAATCAAAACCTCTTCGGAAGTAAACAACTATCTGCGCTATTAATATGTCACATGTGAAATAGGCCTGTACAGTGCAAGCATGACTTATGCAAAAGTGAAAACAGACCTGTGAGAGTAAGGGGACTGTCATAAGTGAATGAGACACATTGACAATGTGGGTAAATGGAAAAAAATATCAGGTATGGGGTTACCTAAGTCACCATTCCAAATGTACTCCATGTAAAAACAATCAGGGCTTCAATTGTTGCCAAAAACTCATTTTAGGATCATCCAAGGATATGCAGGTCTACAGGGATATTACTCTGTGTAACAGTTGTATTGCCACAGTTACTCTGCCCCTCCTTTGCCCATGATCCAGACTGGGCAGAACTCATTGTCAGGCCTTGCTCTCTGCAGGCTGAGCTTACTGATCCCACAAGAGCATCACATTTCCAACGCTTCAATATTTAAAAGTACACCTTGTGGTCATCCAATATGTGAATTCAAGGTTGTGTATCACTCTGAAGGGGTCTGTGAGGTATTGCTAGCTCCCAGACAACAGTTTGGCAAGCCCTGATCTAGATGGAGTGATAAGTGGGACTGTAAAAATAGCTAACATCGTCCTCAACTGCTTTTTACAGAATACATACACAGCTCATGCTGTAAAGGCTATACATTTGTTTGCAGATTTAACATGATCTGATTAATAAATATATCATAGGTACCATGAAATGTAGATGTTCATAGATATGTGCATACACCACAAGTAGATTCTAGGGTGTACCACACTTCACACATCCCAATGGTGATGTTAAGTACACAATGCACAGTGCTCAACAATCCCTGACATGATTGTCCTATGTAGGGACCACAAAATGTTCCAACAGTAGTCAGACTTCACTCTGGAACTAAGAGGCACATTGTAGCCTGTGGGAATGGAAATGATCAGGTTAAACAGAGTAACATATGTATGTGACATAGTTACCTGTTATTCTGGTGAGCCATAGAGCTGGCCATACAGTGAAAAGACCTCATCAGCCAGCAGCTTCAGCTCATCTGCAGAGAAGTCATGGGCCCTCTTACCTGCTTTCCCTGGCATGATTTCTTCGAGAGGTGGCAAACAGGAGTTAAATTGGAGGAGGTCTTGATAGCAGCAGCGTCAGGAGGCAAGTGAGGTATTTTTCAAACCACGGCATACCTGTACGCAACGTACGCAGTCTTCAGCATATATGAACACAGCCATTGGCCCTTTAGCGTCACAACCACCAACATTAGCCTATGGCTGTGTCCGTCGTGGAGTCAACTGCCCACTGCATGGTCTACTTCCGCCGGCGGCGTCAGAAGCACAATATCCATGATGGGAGAACAGGCAGCTGCCATTTTAGCGGTTGAAATACTGTATTGGTGACTGTCAACTGCGTCACTACCACTCCAAATGAGGGGTTACATGTTTAAATATGTACAAAATACATTCCCATAAAATATTTTGATACACTTTTCATTTGCGCATAGTGCGTTACTGTGCATTAAGGCTACATTAGCACAGTGCAGTGTACACTGCCGGTGGCTGAATTTTGTCCAAAACAAATTAAGATAAAAAATTAAGGTGCAAATAATACATCCAAGATGTATTATTTACAAATTAATGGTCAAGACCAGGTCAAGGCCACAATGAGTGTATGTGATAGATAGACAACAGGATGTGGGAGCACACCGCTGACCTCTCAGGCAAGGTTCGCCCCTGGCATTCTGGTAAATGCATTCTCTTGTAGCTCGCTCCGATATTTTCGAGTGTTTCGCCAAGGTTGGCGCAGATAGTGCTGAGCTCTAGACACGTGTTTCTGGTTTATTAACCGTCATCAGTAGAGAATACAGTCTTATATTTTGGGGTTTGATGAGTAGGCTGCCAAACATTATATCAGGTCTCCCGGTACCTCTCACTGGCGCGCAGGTGCTTCATCCCACGAGCTCGTAAGCTCCAATGACTCACGGGGAGTACTTTAAATAGACAACAGGATGTGGGAGCACACCGCTGACCTCTCAGGCAAGGTTCGCCCCTGGCATTCTGGTAAATGCAGTCTCTTGTAGCTCGCTCCCGATATTTTCGAGGTGTATCGCCAAGGTTGGCGTAGATAGTGCTGATCTCTAGACACGTGTTTCTGGTTTATTAACCGTCATCAGTAGAGAATACAGTCTTATATTTTGGGGTTTGCTGAGTAGGCTGCCAAACATTATATCAGAGTCCGGTACCTCTCACTGGCGCGCAGGTGCTTCATCCACGAGCTCGTCAGCTCAATGACTCACGGGGAGTACTTTAAATAGACAACAGGATGTGGGAGCACACACCGCTGACCTCTCAGGCAAGGTTCGCCCCTGGCATTCTGAGCAGATGCAGTCTCTTGTAACTCGCTCCGATATTTTCGAGTGTTTCGCCAAGGTTGGCGCAGATAGTGCTGATCTCTAGACACCGTGTTTCTGGTTTATTAACCGTCATCAGTAGAGAATACAGTCTTATATTTTGGGGTTTTGCTGAGTAGGCTGCCAAACATTATATCAGGTCCGGGGTACCTCTCACTGGCGGCCACAGCAGGAGGTGCTTCATCCACGAGCTGCGTCAGCTCAATGACTCACGGGAGTACTTTAAATAGACAACAGGATGTGGGAGCACACCGCTGACCTCTCAGGCAAGGTTCGCCCCTGGCATTCTGGTAAAAATGCAGTTTCTTGTAGTTCGCTCCACGATGTTTTCAAGTGTTTCGCCAAGGTTGGCGCAGATAGTGCTGATCTCTAAACACGTGTTTCTGGTTTATTAACCGTCATCAGTAGAGAATACAGTCTTGTATTTTGGGGTTTGCTGAGTAGGCTGCCAAACATTATATCAGGTCCGGTACCTCTCACTGGCGCGCAGGTGCTTCATCCACGAGCTCGTCAGCTCAATGACTCACGGGAGTACTTTAAATAGACAACAGGATGTGGGAGCACACCGCTGACCTCTCAGGCACGTGTGTAGAGATCAGCACTATCTGCGCCAACCTTGGCGAAACACTCGAAAATATCGGAGCGAGCTACAAGAGACTGCATTTACCAGAATGCCAGGGGCGAACCTTGCCTGAGAGGTCAGCGGTGTGCTCCCACATCCTGTTGTCTATTTAAAGTACTCCCGTGAGTCATTGAGCTGACGAGCTCGTGGATGAAGCACCTGCGCGCCAGTGAGAGGTACCGGACCTGATATAATGTTTGGCAGCCTACTCAGCAAACCCCAAAATACAAGACTGTATTCTCTACTGATGACGGTTAATAAACCAGAAACACGTGTCTAGAGATCAGCACTATCTGCGCCAACCTTGGCGAAACACTTGAAAATATCGGAGCGAACTACAAGAAACTGCATTTACCAGAATGCCAGGGGCGAACCTTGCCTGAGAGGTCAGCGGTGTGCTCCCACATCCTGTTGTCTATTTAAAGTACTCCCGTGAGTCATTGAGCTGACGAGCTCGTGGATGAAGCACCTGCGCGCCAGTGAGAGGTACCGGACCTGATATAATGTTTGGCAGCCTACTCAGCAAACCCCAAAATACAAGACTGTATTCTCTACTGATGACGGTTAATAAACCAGAAACACGTGTCTAGAGATCAGCACTATCTGCGCCAACCTTGGCGAAACACTTGAAAATATCGGAGCGAACTACAAGAAACTGCATTTACCAGAATGCCAGGGGCGAACCTTGCCTGAGAGGTCAGCGGTGTGCTCCCACATCCTGTTGTCTATTTAAAGTACTCCCGTGAGTCATTGAGCTGACGAGCTCGTGGATGAAGCACCTGCGCGCCAGTGAGAGGTACCGGACCTGATATAATGTTTGGCAGCCTACTCAGCAAACCCCAAAATACAAGACTGTATTCTCTACTGATGACGGTTAATAAACCAGAAACACGTGTCTAGAGATCAGCACTATCTGCGCCAACCTTGGCGAAACACTTGAAAATATCGGAGCGAACTACAAGAAACTGCATTTACCAGAATGCCAGGGGCGAACCTTGCCTGAGAGGTCAGCGGTGTGCTCCCACATCCTGTTGTCTATTTAAAGTACTCCCGTGAGTCATTGAGCTGACGAGCTCGTGGATGAAGCACCTGCGCGCCAGTGAGAGGTACCGGACCTGATATAATGTTTGGCAGCCTACTCAGCAAACCCCAAAATACAAGACTGTATTCTCTACTGATGACGGTTAATAAACCAGAAACACGTGTCTAGAGATCAGCACTATCTGCGCCAACCTTGGCGAAACACTTGAAAATATCGGAGCGAACTACAAGAAACTGCATTTACCAGAATGCCAGGGGCGAACCTTGCCTGAGAGGTCAGCGGTGTGCTCCCACATCCTGTTGTCTATTTAAAGTACTCCCGTGAGTCATTGAGCTGACGAGCTCGTGGATGAAGCACCTGCGCGCCAGTGAGAGGTACCGGACCTGATATAATGTTTGGCAGCCTACTCAGCAAACCCCAAAATACAAGACTGTATTCTCTACTGATGACGGTTAATAAACCAGAAACACGTGTCTAGAGATCAGCACTATCTGCGCCAACCTTGGCGAAACACTTGAAAATATCGGAGCGAACTACAAGAAACTGCATTTACCAGAATGCCAGGGGCGAACCTTGCCTGAGAGGTCAGCGGTGTGCTCCCACATCCTGTTGTCTATTTAAAGTACTCCCGTGAGTCATTGAGCTGACGAGCTCGTGGATGAAGCACCTGCGCGCCAGTGAGAGGTACCGGACCTGATATAATGTTTGGCAGCCTACTCAGCAAACCCCAAAATACAAGACTGTATTCTCTACTGATGACGGTTAATAAACCAGAAACACGTGTCTAGAGATCAGCACTATCTGCGCCAACCTTGGCGAAACACTTGAAAATATCGGAGCGAACTACAAGAAACTGCATTTACCAGAATGCCAGGGGCGAACCTTGCCTGAGAGGTCAGCGGTGTGCTCCCACATCCTGTTGTCTATTTAAAGTACTCCCGTGAGTCATTGAGCTGACGAGCTCGTGGATGAAGCACCTGCGCGCCAGTGAGAGGTACCGGACCTGATATAATGTTTGGCAGCCTACTCAGCAAACCCCAAAATACAAGACTGTATTCTCTACTGATGACGGTTAATAAACCAGAAACACGTGTCTAGAGATCAGCACTATCTGCGCCAACCTTGGCGAAACACTTGAAAATATCGGAGCGAACTACAAGAAACTGCATTTACCAGAATGCCAGGGGCGAACCTTGCCTGAGAGGTCAGCGGTGTGCTCCCACATCCTGTTGTCTATTTAAAGTACTCCCGTGAGTCATTGAGCTGACGAGCTCGTGGATGAAGCACCTGCGCGCCAGTGAGAGGTACCGGACCTGATATAATGTTTGGCAGCCTACTCAGCAAACCCCAAAATACAAGACTGTATTCTCTACTGATGACGGTTAATAAACCAGAAACACGTGTCTAGAGATCAGCACTATCTGCGCCAACCTTGGCGAAACACTTGAAAATATCGGAGCGAACTACAAGAAACTGCATTTACCAGAATGCCAGGGGCGAACCTTGCCTGAGAGGTCAGCGGTGTGCTCCCACATCCTGTTGTCTATTTAAAGTACTCCCGTGAGTCATTGAGCTGACGAGCTCGTGGATGAAGCACCTGCGCGCCAGTGAGAGGTACCGGACCTGATATAATGTTTGGCAGCCTACTCAGCAAACCCCAAAATACAAGACTGTATTCTCTACTGATGACGGTTAATAAACCAGAAACACGTGTCTAGAGATCAGCACTATCTGCGCCAACCTTGGCGAAACACTTGAAAATATCGGAGCGAACTACAAGAAACTGCATTTACCAGAATGCCAGGGGCGAACCTTGCCTGAGAGGTCAGCGGTGTGCTCCCACATCCTGTTGTCTATTTAAAGTACTCCCGTGAGTCATTGAGCTGACGAGCTCGTGGATGAAGCACCTGCGCGCCAGTGAGAGGTACCGGACCTGATATAATGTTTGGCAGCCTACTCAGCAAACCCCAAAATACAAGACTGTATTCTCTACTGATGACGGTTAATAAACCAGAAACACGTGTCTAGAGATCAGCACTATCTGCGCCAACCTTGGCGAAACACTTGAAAATATCGGAGCGAACTACAAGAAACTGCATTTACCAGAATGCCAGGGGCGAACCTTGCCTGAGAGGTCAGCGGTGTGCTCCCACATCCTGTTGTCTATTTAAAGTACTCCCGTGAGTCATTGAGCTGACGAGCTCGTGGATGAAGCACCTGCGCGCCAGTGAGAGGTACCGGACCTGATATAATGTTTGGCAGCCTACTCAGCAAACCCCAAAATACAAGACTGTATTCTCTACTGATGACGGTTAATAAACCAGAAACACGTGTCTAGAGATCAGCACTATCTGCGCCAACCTTGGCGAAACACTTGAAAATATCGGAGCGAACTACAAGAAACTGCATTTACCAGAATGCCAGGGGCGAACCTTGCCTGAGAGGTCAGCGGTGTGCTCCCACATCCTGTTGTCTATTTAAAGTACTCCCGTGAGTCATTGAGCTGACGAGCTCGTGGATGAAGCACCTGCGCGCCAGTGAGAGGTACCGGACCTGATATAATGTTTGGCAGCCTACTCAGCAAACCCCAAAATACAAGACTGTATTCTCTACTGATGACGGTTAATAAACCAGAAACACGTGTCTAGAGATCAGCACTATCTGCGCCAACCTTGGCGAAACACTTGAAAATATCGGAGCGAACTACAAGAAACTGCATTTACCAGAATGCCAGGGGCGAACCTTGCCTGAGAGGTCAGCGGTGTGCTCCCACATCCTGTTGTCTATTTAAAGTACTCCCGTGAGTCATTGAGCTGACGAGCTCGTGGATGAAGCACCTGCGCGCCAGTGAGAGGTACCGGACCTGATATAATGTTTGGCAGCCTACTCAGCAAACCCCAAAATACAAGACTGTATTCTCTACTGATGACGGTTAATAAACCAGAAACACGTGTCTAGAGATCAGCACTATCTGCGCCAACCTTGGCGAAACACTTGAAAATATCGGAGCGAACTACAAGAAACTGCATTTACCAGAATGCCAGGGGCGAACCTTGCCTGAGAGGTCAGCGGTGTGCTCCCACATCCTGTTGTCTATTTAAAGTACTCCCGTGAGTCATTGAGCTGACGAGCTCGTGGATGAAGCACCTGCGCGCCAGTGAGAGGTACCGGACCTGATATAATGTTTGGCAGCCTACTCAGCAAACCCCAAAATACAAGACTGTATTCTCTACTGATGACGGTTAATAAACCAGAAACACGTGTCTAGAGATCAGCACTATCTGCGCCAACCTTGGCGAAACACTTGAAAATATCGGAGCGAACTACAAGAAACTGCATTTACCAGAATGCCAGGGGCGAACCTTGCCTGAGAGGTCAGCGGTGTGCTCCCACATCCTGTTGTCTATTTAAAGTACTCCCGTGAGTCATTGAGCTGACGAGCTCGTGGATGAAGCACCTGCGCGCCAGTGAGAGGTACCGGACCTGATATAATGTTTGGCAGCCTACTCAGCAAACCCCAAAATACAAGACTGTATTCTCTACTGATGACGGTTAATAAACCAGAAACACGTGTCTAGAGATCAGCACTATCTGCGCCAACCTTGGCGAAACACTTGAAAATATCGGAGCGAACTACAAGAAACTGCATTTACCAGAATGCCAGGGGCGAACCTTGCCTGAGAGGTCAGCGGTGTGCTCCCACATCCTGTTGTCTATTTAAAGTACTCCCGTGAGTCATTGAGCTGACGAGCTCGTGGATGAAGCACCTGCGCGCCAGTGAGAGGTACCGGACCTGATATAATGTTTGGCAGCCTACTCAGCAAACCCCAAAATACAAGACTGTATTCTCTACTGATGACGGTTAATAAACCAGAAACACGTGTCTAGAGATCAGCACTATCTGCGCCAACCTTGGCGAAACACTTGAAAATATCGGAGCGAACTACAAGAAACTGCATTTACCAGAATGCCAGGGGCGAACCTTGCCTGAGAGGTCAGCGGTGTGCTCCCACATCCTGTTGTCTATTTAAAGTACTCCCGTGAGTCATTGAGCTGACGAGCTCGTGGATGAAGCACCTGCGCGCCAGTGAGAGGTACCGGACCTGATATAATGTTTGGCAGCCTACTCAGCAAACCCCAAAATACAAGACTGTATTCTCTACTGATGACGGTTAATAAACCAGAAACACGTGTCTAGAGATCAGCACTATCTGCGCCAACCTTGGCGAAACACTTGAAAATATCGGAGCGAACTACAAGAAACTGCATTTACCAGAATGCCAGGGGCGAACCTTGCCTGAGAGGTCAGCGGTGTGCTCCCACATCCTGTTGTCTATTTAAAGTACTCCCGTGAGTCATTGAGCTGACGAGCTCGTGGATGAAGCACCTGCGCGCCAGTGAGAGGTACCGGACCTGATATAATGTTTGGCAGCCTACTCAGCAAACCCCAAAATACAAGACTGTATTCTCTACTGATGACGGTTAATAAACCAGAAACACGTGTCTAGAGATCAGCACTATCTGCGCCAACCTTGGCGAAACACTTGAAAATATCGGAGCGAACTACAAGAAACTGCATTTACCAGAATGCCAGGGGCGAACCTTGCCTGAGAGGTCAGCGGTGTGCTCCCACATCCTGTTGTCTATTTAAAGTACTCCCGTGAGTCATTGAGCTGACGAGCTCGTGGATGAAGCACCTGCGCGCCAGTGAGAGGTACCGGACCTGATATAATGTTTGGCAGCCTACTCAGCAAACCCCAAAATACAAGACTGTATTCTCTACTGATGACGGTTAATAAACCAGAAACACGTGTCTAGAGATCAGCACTATCTGCGCCAACCTTGGCGAAACACTTGAAAATATCGGAGCGAACTACAAGAAACTGCATTTACCAGAATGCCAGGGGCGAACCTTGCCTGAGAGGTCAGCGGTGTGCTCCCACATCCTGTTGTCTATTTAAAGTACTCCCGTGAGTCATTGAGCTGACGAGCTCGTGGATGAAGCACCTGCGCGCCAGTGAGAGGTACCGGACCTGATATAATGTTTGGCAGCCTACTCAGCAAACCCCAAAATACAAGACTGTATTCTCTACTGATGACGGTTAATAAACCAGAAACACGTGTCTAGAGATCAGCACTATCTGCGCCAACCTTGGCGAAACACTTGAAAATATCGGAGCGAACTACAAGAAACTGCATTTACCAGAATGCCAGGGGCGAACCTTGCCTGAGAGGTCAGCGGTGTGCTCCCACATCCTGTTGTCTATTTAAAGTACTCCCGTGAGTCATTGAGCTGACGAGCTCGTGGATGAAGCACCTGCGCGCCAGTGAGAGGTACCGGACCTGATATAATGTTTGGCAGCCTACTCAGCAAACCCCAAAATACAAGACTGTATTCTCTACTGATGACGGTTAATAAACCAGAAACACGTGTCTAGAGATCAGCACTATCTGCGCCAACCTTGGCGAAACACTTGAAAATATCGGAGCGAACTACAAGAAACTGCATTTACCAGAATGCCAGGGGCGAACCTTGCCTGAGAGGTCAGCGGTGTGCTCCCACATCCTGTTGTCTATTTAAAGTACTCCCGTGAGTCATTGAGCTGACGAGCTCGTGGATGAAGCACCTGCGCGCCAGTGAGAGGTACCGGACCTGATATAATGTTTGGCAGCCTACTCAGCAAACCCCAAAATACAAGACTGTATTCTCTACTGATGACGGTTAATAAACCAGAAACACGTGTCTAGAGATCAGCACTATCTGCGCCAACCTTGGCGAAACACTTGAAAATATCGGAGCGAACTACAAGAAACTGCATTTACCAGAATGCCAGGGGCGAACCTTGCCTGAGAGGTCAGCGGTGTGCTCCCACATCCTGTTGTCTATTTAAAGTACTCCCGTGAGTCATTGAGCTGACGAGCTCGTGGATGAAGCACCTGCGCGCCAGTGAGAGGTACCGGACCTGATATAATGTTTGGCAGCCTACTCAGCAAACCCCAAAATACAAGACTGTATTCTCTACTGATGACGGTTAATAAACCAGAAACACGTGTCTAGAGATCAGCACTATCTGCGCCAACCTTGGCGAAACACTTGAAAATATCGGAGCGAACTACAAGAAACTGCATTTACCAGAATGCCAGGGGCGAACCTTGCCTGAGAGGTCAGCGGTGTGCTCCCACATCCTGTTGTCTATTTAAAGTACTCCCGTGAGTCATTGAGCTGACGAGCTCGTGGATGAAGCACCTGCGCGCCAGTGAGAGGTACCGGACCTGATATAATGTTTGGCAGCCTACTCAGCAAACCCCAAAATACAAGACTGTATTCTCTACTGATGACGGTTAATAAACCAGAAACACGTGTCTAGAGATCAGCACTATCTGCGCCAACCTTGGCGAAACACTTGAAAATATCGGAGCGAACTACAAGAAACTGCATTTACCAGAATGCCAGGGGCGAACCTTGCCTGAGAGGTCAGCGGTGTGCTCCCACATCCTGTTGTCTATTTAAAGTACTCCCGTGAGTCATTGAGCTGACGAGCTCGTGGATGAAGCACCTGCGCGCCAGTGAGAGGTACCGGACCTGATATAATGTTTGGCAGCCTACTCAGCAAACCCCAAAATACAAGACTGTATTCTCTACTGATGACGGTTAATAAACCAGAAACACGTGTCTAGAGATCAGCACTATCTGCGCCAACCTTGGCGAAACACTTGAAAATATCGGAGCGAACTACAAGAAACTGCATTTACCAGAATGCCAGGGGCGAACCTTGCCTGAGAGGTCAGCGGTGTGCTCCCACATCCTGTTGTCTATTTAAAGTACTCCCGTGAGTCATTGAGCTGACGAGCTCGTGGATGAAGCACCTGCGCGCCAGTGAGAGGTACCGGACCTGATATAATGTTTGGCAGCCTACTCAGCAAACCCCAAAATACAAGACTGTATTCTCTACTGATGACGGTTAATAAACCAGAAACACGTGTCTAGAGATCAGCACTATCTGCGCCAACCTTGGCGAAACACTTGAAAATATCGGAGCGAACTACAAGAAACTGCATTTACCAGAATGCCAGGGGCGAACCTTGCCTGAGAGGTCAGCGGTGTGCTCCCACATCCTGTTGTCTATTTAAAGTACTCCCGTGAGTCATTGAGCTGACGAGCTCGTGGATGAAGCACCTGCGCGCCAGTGAGAGGTACCGGACCTGATATAATGTTTGGCAGCCTACTCAGCAAACCCCAAAATACAAGACTGTATTCTCTACTGATGACGGTTAATAAACCAGAAACACGTGTCTAGAGATCAGCACTATCTGCGCCAACCTTGGCGAAACACTTGAAAATATCGGAGCGAACTACAAGAAACTGCATTTACCAGAATGCCAGGGGCGAACCTTGCCTGAGAGGTCAGCGGTGTGCTCCCACATCCTGTTGTCTATTTAAAGTACTCCCGTGAGTCATTGAGCTGACGAGCTCGTGGATGAAGCACCTGCGCGCCAGTGAGAGGTACCGGACCTGATATAATGTTTGGCAGCCTACTCAGCAAACCCCAAAATACAAGACTGTATTCTCTACTGATGACGGTTAATAAACCAGAAACACGTGTCTAGAGATCAGCACTATCTGCGCCAACCTTGGCGAAACACTTGAAAATATCGGAGCGAACTACAAGAAACTGCATTTACCAGAATGCCAGGGGCGAACCTTGCCTGAGAGGTCAGCGGTGTGCTCCCACATCCTGTTGTCTATTTAAAGTACTCCCGTGAGTCATTGAGCTGACGAGCTCGTGGATGAAGCACCTGCGCGCCAGTGAGAGGTACCGGACCTGATATAATGTTTGGCAGCCTACTCAGCAAACCCCAAAATACAAGACTGTATTCTCTACTGATGACGGTTAATAAACCAGAAACACGTGTCTAGAGATCAGCACTATCTGCGCCAACCTTGGCGAAACACTTGAAAATATCGGAGCGAACTACAAGAAACTGCATTTACCAGAATGCCAGGGGCGAACCTTGCCTGAGAGGTCAGCGGTGTGCTCCCACATCCTGTTGTCTATTTAAAGTACTCCCGTGAGTCATTGAGCTGACGAGCTCGTGGATGAAGCACCTGCGCGCCAGTGAGAGGTACCGGACCTGATATAATGTTTGGCAGCCTACTCAGCAAACCCCAAAATACAAGACTGTATTCTCTACTGATGACGGTTAATAAACCAGAAACACGTGTCTAGAGATCAGCACTATCTGCGCCAACCTTGGCGAAACACTTGAAAATATCGGAGCGAACTACAAGAAACTGCATTTACCAGAATGCCAGGGGCGAACCTTGCCTGAGAGGTCAGCGGTGTGCTCCCACATCCTGTTGTCTATTTAAAGTACTCCCGTGAGTCATTGAGCTGACGAGCTCGTGGATGAAGCACCTGCGCGCCAGTGAGAGGTACCGGACCTGATATAATGTTTGGCAGCCTACTCAGCAAACCCCAAAATACAAGACTGTATTCTCTACTGATGACGGTTAATAAACCAGAAACACGTGTCTAGAGATCAGCACTATCTGCGCCAACCTTGGCGAAACACTTGAAAATATCGGAGCGAACTACAAGAAACTGCATTTACCAGAATGCCAGGGGCGAACCTTGCCTGAGAGGTCAGCGGTGTGCTCCCACATCCTGTTGTCTATTTAAAGTACTCCCGTGAGTCATTGAGCTGACGAGCTCGTGGATGAAGCACCTGCGCGCCAGTGAGAGGTACCGGACCTGATATAATGTTTGGCAGCCTACTCAGCAAACCCCAAAATACAAGACTGTATTCTCTACTGATGACGGTTAATAAACCAGAAACACGTGTCTAGAGATCAGCACTATCTGCGCCAACCTTGGCGAAACACTTGAAAATATCGGAGCGAACTACAAGAAACTGCATTTACCAGAATGCCAGGGGCGAACCTTGCCTGAGAGGTCAGCGGTGTGCTCCCACATCCTGTTGTCTATTTAAAGTACTCCCGTGAGTCATTGAGCTGACGAGCTCGTGGATGAAGCACCTGCGCGCCAGTGAGAGGTACCGGACCTGATATAATGTTTGGCAGCCTACTCAGCAAACCCCAAAATACAAGACTGTATTCTCTACTGATGACGGTTAATAAACCAGAAACACGTGTCTAGAGATCAGCACTATCTGCGCCAACCTTGGCGAAACACTTGAAAATATCGGAGCGAACTACAAGAAACTGCATTTACCAGAATGCCAGGGGCGAACCTTGCCTGAGAGGTCAGCGGTGTGCTCCCACATCCTGTTGTCTATTTAAAGTACTCCCGTGAGTCATTGAGCTGACGAGCTCGTGGATGAAGCACCTGCGCGCCAGTGAGAGGTACCGGACCTGATATAATGTTTGGCAGCCTACTCAGCAAACCCCAAAATACAAGACTGTATTCTCTACTGATGACGGTTAATAAACCAGAAACACGTGTCTAGAGATCAGCACTATCTGCGCCAACCTTGGCGAAACACTTGAAAATATCGGAGCGAACTACAAGAAACTGCATTTACCAGAATGCCAGGGGCGAACCTTGCCTGAGAGGTCAGCGGTGTGCTCCCACATCCTGTTGTCTATTTAAAGTACTCCCGTGAGTCATTGAGCTGACGAGCTCGTGGATGAAGCACCTGCGCGCCAGTGAGAGGTACCGGACCTGATATAATGTTTGGCAGCCTACTCAGCAAACCCCAAAATACAAGACTGTATTCTCTACTGATGACGGTTAATAAACCAGAAACACGTGTCTAGAGATCAGCACTATCTGCGCCAACCTTGGCGAAACACTTGAAAATATCGGAGCGAACTACAAGAAACTGCATTTACCAGAATGCCAGGGGCGAACCTTGCCTGAGAGGTCAGCGGTGTGCTCCCACATCCTGTTGTCTATTTAAAGTACTCCCGTGAGTCATTGAGCTGACGAGCTCGTGGATGAAGCACCTGCGCGCCAGTGAGAGGTACCGGACCTGATATAATGTTTGGCAGCCTACTCAGCAAACCCCAAAATACAAGACTGTATTCTCTACTGATGACGGTTAATAAACCAGAAACACGTGTCTAGAGATCAGCACTATCTGCGCCAACCTTGGCGAAACACTTGAAAATATCGGAGCGAACTACAAGAAACTGCATTTACCAGAATGCCAGGGGCGAACCTTGCCTGAGAGGTCAGCGGTGTGCTCCCACATCCTGTTGTCTATTTAAAGTACTCCCGTGAGTCATTGAGCTGACGAGCTCGTGGATGAAGCACCTGCGCGCCAGTGAGAGGTACCGGACCTGATATAATGTTTGGCAGCCTACTCAGCAAACCCCAAAATACAAGACTGTATTCTCTACTGATGACGGTTAATAAACCAGAAACACGTGTCTAGAGATCAGCACTATCTGCGCCAACCTTGGCGAAACACTTGAAAATATCGGAGCGAACTACAAGAAACTGCATTTACCAGAATGCCAGGGGCGAACCTTGCCTGAGAGGTCAGCGGTGTGCTCCCACATCCTGTTGTCTATTTAAAGTACTCCCGTGAGTCATTGAGCTGACGAGCTCGTGGATGAAGCACCTGCGCGCCAGTGAGAGGTACCGGACCTGATATAATGTTTGGCAGCCTACTCAGCAAACCCCAAAATACAAGACTGTATTCTCTACTGATGACGGTTAATAAACCAGAAACACGTGTCTAGAGATCAGCACTATCTGCGCCAACCTTGGCGAAACACTTGAAAATATCGGAGCGAACTACAAGAAACTGCATTTACCAGAATGCCAGGGGCGAACCTTGCCTGAGAGGTCAGCGGTGTGCTCCCACATCCTGTTGTCTATTTAAAGTACTCCCGTGAGTCATTGAGCTGACGAGCTCGTGGATGAAGCACCTGCGCGCCAGTGAGAGGTACCGGACCTGATATAATGTTTGGCAGCCTACTCAGCAAACCCCAAAATACAAGACTGTATTCTCTACTGATGACGGTTAATAAACCAGAAACACGTGTCTAGAGATCAGCACTATCTGCGCCAACCTTGGCGAAACACTTGAAAATATCGGAGCGAACTACAAGAAACTGCATTTACCAGAATGCCAGGGGCGAACCTTGCCTGAGAGGTCAGCGGTGTGCTCCCACATCCTGTTGTCTATTTAAAGTACTCCCGTGAGTCATTGAGCTGACGAGCTCGTGGATGAAGCACCTGCGCGCCAGTGAGAGGTACCGGACCTGATATAATGTTTGGCAGCCTACTCAGCAAACCCCAAAATACAAGACTGTATTCTCTACTGATGACGGTTAATAAACCAGAAACACGTGTCTAGAGATCAGCACTATCTGCGCCAACCTTGGCGAAACACTTGAAAATATCGGAGCGAACTACAAGAAACTGCATTTACCAGAATGCCAGGGGCGAACCTTGCCTGAGAGGTCAGCGGTGTGCTCCCACATCCTGTTGTCTATTTAAAGTACTCCCGTGAGTCATTGAGCTGACGAGCTCGTGGATGAAGCACCTGCGCGCCAGTGAGAGGTACCGGACCTGATATAATGTTTGGCAGCCTACTCAGCAAACCCCAAAATACAAGACTGTATTCTCTACTGATGACGGTTAATAAACCAGAAACACGTGTCTAGAGATCAGCACTATCTGCGCCAACCTTGGCGAAACACTTGAAAATATCGGAGCGAACTACAAGAAACTGCATTTACCAGAATGCCAGGGGCGAACCTTGCCTGAGAGGTCAGCGGTGTGCTCCCACATCCTGTTGTCTATTTAAAGTACTCCCGTGAGTCATTGAGCTGACGAGCTCGTGGATGAAGCACCTGCGCGCCAGTGAGAGGTACCGGACCTGATATAATGTTTGGCAGCCTACTCAGCAAACCCCAAAATACAAGACTGTATTCTCTACTGATGACGGTTAATAAACCAGAAACACGTGTCTAGAGATCAGCACTATCTGCGCCAACCTTGGCGAAACACTTGAAAATATCGGAGCGAACTACAAGAAACTGCATTTACCAGAATGCCAGGGGCGAACCTTGCCTGAGAGGTCAGCGGTGTGCTCCCACATCCTGTTGTCTATTTAAAGTACTCCCGTGAGTCATTGAGCTGACGAGCTCGTGGATGAAGCACCTGCGCGCCAGTGAGAGGTACCGGACCTGATATAATGTTTGGCAGCCTACTCAGCAAACCCCAAAATACAAGACTGTATTCTCTACTGATGACGGTTAATAAACCAGAAACACGTGTCTAGAGATCAGCACTATCTGCGCCAACCTTGGCGAAACACTTGAAAATATCGGAGCGAACTACAAGAAACTGCATTTACCAGAATGCCAGGGGCGAACCTTGCCTGAGAGGTCAGCGGTGTGCTCCCACATCCTGTTGTCTATTTAAAGTACTCCCGTGAGTCATTGAGCTGACGAGCTCGTGGATGAAGCACCTGCGCGCCAGTGAGAGGTACCGGACCTGATATAATGTTTGGCAGCCTACTCAGCAAACCCCAAAATACAAGACTGTATTCTCTACTGATGACGGTTAATAAACCAGAAACACGTGTCTAGAGATCAGCACTATCTGCGCCAACCTTGGCGAAACACTTGAAAATATCGGAGCGAACTACAAGAAACTGCATTTACCAGAATGCCAGGGGCGAACCTTGCCTGAGAGGTCAGCGGTGTGCTCCCACATCCTGTTGTCTATTTAAAGTACTCCCGTGAGTCATTGAGCTGACGAGCTCGTGGATGAAGCACCTGCGCGCCAGTGAGAGGTACCGGACCTGATATAATGTTTGGCAGCCTACTCAGCAAACCCCAAAATACAAGACTGTATTCTCTACTGATGACGGTTAATAAACCAGAAACACGTGTCTAGAGATCAGCACTATCTGCGCCAACCTTGGCGAAACACTTGAAAATATCGGAGCGAACTACAAGAAACTGCATTTACCAGAATGCCAGGGGCGAACCTTGCCTGAGAGGTCAGCGGTGTGCTCCCACATCCTGTTGTCTATTTAAAGTACTCCCGTGAGTCATTGAGCTGACGAGCTCGTGGATGAAGCACCTGCGCGCCAGTGAGAGGTACCGGACCTGATATAATGTTTGGCAGCCTACTCAGCAAACCCCAAAATACAAGACTGTATTCTCTACTGATGACGGTTAATAAACCAGAAACACGTGTCTAGAGATCAGCACTATCTGCGCCAACCTTGGCGAAACACTTGAAAATATCGGAGCGAACTACAAGAAACTGCATTTACCAGAATGCCAGGGGCGAACCTTGCCTGAGAGGTCAGCGGTGTGCTCCCACATCCTGTTGTCTATTTAAAGTACTCCCGTGAGTCATTGAGCTGACGAGCTCGTGGATGAAGCACCTGCGCGCCAGTGAGAGGTACCGGACCTGATATAATGTTTGGCAGCCTACTCAGCAAACCCCAAAATACAAGACTGTATTCTCTACTGATGACGGTTAATAAACCAGAAACACGTGTCTAGAGATCAGCACTATCTGCGCCAACCTTGGCGAAACACTTGAAAATATCGGAGCGAACTACAAGAAACTGCATTTACCAGAATGCCAGGGGCGAACCTTGCCTGAGAGGTCAGCGGTGTGCTCCCACATCCTGTTGTCTATTTAAAGTACTCCCGTGAGTCATTGAGCTGACGAGCTCGTGGATGAAGCACCTGCGCGCCAGTGAGAGGTACCGGACCTGATATAATGTTTGGCAGCCTACTCAGCAAACCCCAAAATACAAGACTGTATTCTCTACTGATGACGGTTAATAAACCAGAAACACGTGTCTAGAGATCAGCACTATCTGCGCCAACCTTGGCGAAACACTTGAAAATATCGGAGCGAACTACAAGAAACTGCATTTACCAGAATGCCAGGGGCGAACCTTGCCTGAGAGGTCAGCGGTGTGCTCCCACATCCTGTTGTCTATTTAAAGTACTCCCGTGAGTCATTGAGCTGACGAGCTCGTGGATGAAGCACCTGCGCGCCAGTGAGAGGTACCGGACCTGATATAATGTTTGGCAGCCTACTCAGCAAACCCCAAAATACAAGACTGTATTCTCTACTGATGACGGTTAATAAACCAGAAACACGTGTCTAGAGATCAGCACTATCTGCGCCAACCTTGGCGAAACACTTGAAAATATCGGAGCGAACTACAAGAAACTGCATTTACCAGAATGCCAGGGGCGAACCTTGCCTGAGAGGTCAGCGGTGTGCTCCCACATCCTGTTGTCTATTTAAAGTACTCCCGTGAGTCATTGAGCTGACGAGCTCGTGGATGAAGCACCTGCGCGCCAGTGAGAGGTACCGGACCTGATATAATGTTTGGCAGCCTACTCAGCAAACCCCAAAATACAAGACTGTATTCTCTACTGATGACGGTTAATAAACCAGAAACACGTGTCTAGAGATCAGCACTATCTGCGCCAACCTTGGCGAAACACTTGAAAATATCGGAGCGAACTACAAGAAACTGCATTTACCAGAATGCCAGGGGCGAACCTTGCCTGAGAGGTCAGCGGTGTGCTCCCACATCCTGTTGTCTATTTAAAGTACTCCCGTGAGTCATTGAGCTGACGAGCTCGTGGATGAAGCACCTGCGCGCCAGTGAGAGGTACCGGACCTGATATAATGTTTGGCAGCCTACTCAGCAAACCCCAAAATACAAGACTGTATTCTCTACTGATGACGGTTAATAAACCAGAAACACGTGTCTAGAGATCAGCACTATCTGCGCCAACCTTGGCGAAACACTTGAAAATATCGGAGCGAACTACAAGAAACTGCATTTACCAGAATGCCAGGGGCGAACCTTGCCTGAGAGGTCAGCGGTGTGCTCCCACATCCTGTTGTCTATTTAAAGTACTCCCGTGAGTCATTGAGCTGACGAGCTCGTGGATGAAGCACCTGCGCGCCAGTGAGAGGTACCGGACCTGATATAATGTTTGGCAGCCTACTCAGCAAACCCCAAAATACAAGACTGTATTCTCTACTGATGACGGTTAATAAACCAGAAACACGTGTCTAGAGATCAGCACTATCTGCGCCAACCTTGGCGAAACACTTGAAAATATCGGAGCGAACTACAAGAAACTGCATTTACCAGAATGCCAGGGGCGAACCTTGCCTGAGAGGTCAGCGGTGTGCTCCCACATCCTGTTGTCTATTTAAAGTACTCCCGTGAGTCATTGAGCTGACGAGCTCGTGGATGAAGCACCTGCGCGCCAGTGAGAGGTACCGGACCTGATATAATGTTTGGCAGCCTACTCAGCAAACCCCAAAATACAAGACTGTATTCTCTACTGATGACGGTTAATAAACCAGAAACACGTGTCTAGAGATCAGCACTATCTGCGCCAACCTTGGCGAAACACTTGAAAATATCGGAGCGAACTACAAGAAACTGCATTTACCAGAATGCCAGGGGCGAACCTTGCCTGAGAGGTCAGCGGTGTGCTCCCACATCCTGTTGTCTATTTAAAGTACTCCCGTGAGTCATTGAGCTGACGAGCTCGTGGATGAAGCACCTGCGCGCCAGTGAGAGGTACCGGACCTGATATAATGTTTGGCAGCCTACTCAGCAAACCCCAAAATACAAGACTGTATTCTCTACTGATGACGGTTAATAAACCAGAAACACGTGTCTAGAGATCAGCACTATCTGCGCCAACCTTGGCGAAACACTTGAAAATATCGGAGCGAACTACAAGAAACTGCATTTACCAGAATGCCAGGGGCGAACCTTGCCTGAGAGGTCAGCGGTGTGCTCCCACATCCTGTTGTCTATTTAAAGTACTCCCGTGAGTCATTGAGCTGACGAGCTCGTGGATGAAGCACCTGCGCGCCAGTGAGAGGTACCGGACCTGATATAATGTTTGGCAGCCTACTCAGCAAACCCCAAAATACAAGACTGTATTCTCTACTGATGACGGTTAATAAACCAGAAACACGTGTCTAGAGATCAGCACTATCTGCGCCAACCTTGGCGAAACACTTGAAAATATCGGAGCGAACTACAAGAAACTGCATTTACCAGAATGCCAGGGGCGAACCTTGCCTGAGAGGTCAGCGGTGTGCTCCCACATCCTGTTGTCTATTTAAAGTACTCCCGTGAGTCATTGAGCTGACGAGCTCGTGGATGAAGCACCTGCGCGCCAGTGAGAGGTACCGGACCTGATATAATGTTTGGCAGCCTACTCAGCAAACCCCAAAATACAAGACTGTATTCTCTACTGATGACGGTTAATAAACCAGAAACACGTGTCTAGAGATCAGCACTATCTGCGCCAACCTTGGCGAAACACTTGAAAATATCGGAGCGAACTACAAGAAACTGCATTTACCAGAATGCCAGGGGCGAACCTTGCCTGAGAGGTCAGCGGTGTGCTCCCACATCCTGTTGTCTATTTAAAGTACTCCCGTGAGTCATTGAGCTGACGAGCTCGTGGATGAAGCACCTGCGCGCCAGTGAGAGGTACCGGACCTGATATAATGTTTGGCAGCCTACTCAGCAAACCCCAAAATACAAGACTGTATTCTCTACTGATGACGGTTAATAAACCAGAAACACGTGTCTAGAGATCAGCACTATCTGCGCCAACCTTGGCGAAACACTTGAAAATATCGGAGCGAACTACAAGAAACTGCATTTACCAGAATGCCAGGGGCGAACCTTGCCTGAGAGGTCAGCGGTGTGCTCCCACATCCTGTTGTCTATTTAAAGTACTCCCGTGAGTCATTGAGCTGACGAGCTCGTGGATGAAGCACCTGCGCGCCAGTGAGAGGTACCGGACCTGATATAATGTTTGGCAGCCTACTCAGCAAACCCCAAAATACAAGACTGTATTCTCTACTGATGACGGTTAATAAACCAGAAACACGTGTCTAGAGATCAGCACTATCTGCGCCAACCTTGGCGAAACACTTGAAAATATCGGAGCGAACTACAAGAAACTGCATTTACCAGAATGCCAGGGGCGAACCTTGCCTGAGAGGTCAGCGGTGTGCTCCCACATCCTGTTGTCTATTTAAAGTACTCCCGTGAGTCATTGAGCTGACGAGCTCGTGGATGAAGCACCTGCGCGCCAGTGAGAGGTACCGGACCTGATATAATGTTTGGCAGCCTACTCAGCAAACCCCAAAATACAAGACTGTATTCTCTACTGATGACGGTTAATAAACCAGAAACACGTGTCTAGAGATCAGCACTATCTGCGCCAACCTTGGCGAAACACTTGAAAATATCGGAGCGAACTACAAGAAACTGCATTTACCAGAATGCCAGGGGCGAACCTTGCCTGAGAGGTCAGCGGTGTGCTCCCACATCCTGTTGTCTATTTAAAGTACTCCCGTGAGTCATTGAGCTGACGAGCTCGTGGATGAAGCACCTGCGCGCCAGTGAGAGGTACCGGACCTGATATAATGTTTGGCAGCCTACTCAGCAAACCCCAAAATACAAGACTGTATTCTCTACTGATGACGGTTAATAAACCAGAAACACGTGTCTAGAGATCAGCACTATCTGCGCCAACCTTGGCGAAACACTTGAAAATATCGGAGCGAACTACAAGAAACTGCATTTACCAGAATGCCAGGGGCGAACCTTGCCTGAGAGGTCAGCGGTGTGCTCCCACATCCTGTTGTCTATTTAAAGTACTCCCGTGAGTCATTGAGCTGACGAGCTCGTGGATGAAGCACCTGCGCGCCAGTGAGAGGTACCGGACCTGATATAATGTTTGGCAGCCTACTCAGCAAACCCCAAAATACAAGACTGTATTCTCTACTGATGACGGTTAATAAACCAGAAACACGTGTCTAGAGATCAGCACTATCTGCGCCAACCTTGGCGAAACACTTGAAAATATCGGAGCGAACTACAAGAAACTGCATTTACCAGAATGCCAGGGGCGAACCTTGCCTGAGAGGTCAGCGGTGTGCTCCCACATCCTGTTGTCTATTTAAAGTACTCCCGTGAGTCATTGAGCTGACGAGCTCGTGGATGAAGCACCTGCGCGCCAGTGAGAGGTACCGGACCTGATATAATGTTTGGCAGCCTACTCAGCAAACCCCAAAATACAAGACTGTATTCTCTACTGATGACGGTTAATAAACCAGAAACACGTGTCTAGAGATCAGCACTATCTGCGCCAACCTTGGCGAAACACTTGAAAATATCGGAGCGAACTACAAGAAACTGCATTTACCAGAATGCCAGGGGCGAACCTTGCCTGAGAGGTCAGCGGTGTGCTCCCACATCCTGTTGTCTATTTAAAGTACTCCCGTGAGTCATTGAGCTGACGAGCTCGTGGATGAAGCACCTGCGCGCCAGTGAGAGGTACCGGACCTGATATAATGTTTGGCAGCCTACTCAGCAAACCCCAAAATACAAGACTGTATTCTCTACTGATGACGGTTAATAAACCAGAAACACGTGTCTAGAGATCAGCACTATCTGCGCCAACCTTGGCGAAACACTTGAAAATATCGGAGCGAACTACAAGAAACTGCATTTACCAGAATGCCAGGGGCGAACCTTGCCTGAGAGGTCAGCGGTGTGCTCCCACATCCTGTTGTCTATTTAAAGTACTCCCGTGAGTCATTGAGCTGACGAGCTCGTGGATGAAGCACCTGCGCGCCAGTGAGAGGTACCGGACCTGATATAATGTTTGGCAGCCTACTCAGCAAACCCCAAAATACAAGACTGTATTCTCTACTGATGACGGTTAATAAACCAGAAACACGTGTCTAGAGATCAGCACTATCTGCGCCAACCTTGGCGAAACACTTGAAAATATCGGAGCGAACTACAAGAAACTGCATTTACCAGAATGCCAGGGGCGAACCTTGCCTGAGAGGTCAGCGGTGTGCTCCCACATCCTGTTGTCTATTTAAAGTACTCCCGTGAGTCATTGAGCTGACGAGCTCGTGGATGAAGCACCTGCGCGCCAGTGAGAGGTACCGGACCTGATATAATGTTTGGCAGCCTACTCAGCAAACCCCAAAATACAAGACTGTATTCTCTACTGATGACGGTTAATAAACCAGAAACACGTGTCTAGAGATCAGCACTATCTGCGCCAACCTTGGCGAAACACTCGAAAATATCGGAGCGAACTACAAGAAACTGCATTTACCAGAATGCCAGGGGCGAACCTTGCCTGAGAGGTCAGCGGTGTGCTCCCACATCCTGTTGTCTATTTAAAGTACTCCCGTGAGTCATTGAGCTGACGAGCTCGTGGATGAAGCACCTGCGCGCCAGTGAGAGGTACCGGACCTGATATAATGTTTGGCAGCCTACTCAGCAAACCCCAAAATACAAGACTGTATTCTCTACTGATGACGGTTAATAAACCAGAAACACGTGTCTAGAGATCAGCACTATCTGCGCCAACCTTGGCGAAACACTCGAAAATATCGGAGCGAACTACAAGAAACTGCATTTACCAGAATGCCAGGGGCGAACCTTGCCTGAGAGGTCAGCGGTGTGCTCCCACATCCTGTTGTCTATTTAAAGTACTCCCGTGAGTCATTGAGCTGACGAGCTCGTGGATGAAGCACCTGCGCGCCAGTGAGAGGTACCGGACCTGATATAATGTTTGGCAGCCTACTCAGCAAACCCCAAAATACAAGACTGTATTCTCTACTGATGACGGTTAATAAACCAGAAACACGTGTCTAGAGATCAGCACTATCTGCGCCAACCTTGGCGAAACACTTGAAAATATCGGAGCGAACTACAAGAAACTGCATTTACCAGAATGCCAGGGGCGAACCTTGCCTGAGAGGTCAGCGGTGTGCTCCCACATCCTGTTGTCTATTTAAAGTACTCCCGTGAGTCATTGAGCTGACGAGCTCGTGGATGAAGCACCTGCGCGCCAGTGAGAGGTACCGGACCTGATATAATGTTTGGCAGCCTACTCAGCAAACCCCAAAATACAAGACTGTATTCTCTACTGATGACGGTTAATAAACCAGAAACACGTGTCTAGAGATCAGCACTATCTGCGCCAACCTTGGCGAAACACTTGAAAATATCGGAGCGAACTACAAGAAACTGCATTTACCAGAATGCCAGGGGCGAACCTTGCCTGAGAGGTCAGCGGTGTGCTCCCACATCCTGTTGTCTATTTAAAGTACTCCCGTGAGTCATTGAGCTGACGAGCTCGTGGATGAAGCACCTGCGCGCCAGTGAGAGGTACCGGACCTGATATAATGTTTGGCAGCCTACTCAGCAAACCCCAAAATACAAGACTGTATTCTCTACTGATGACGGTTAATAAACCAGAAACACGTGTCTAGAGATCAGCACTATCTGCGCCAACCTTGGCGAAACACTTGAAAATATCGGAGCGAACTACAAGAAACTGCATTTACCAGAATGCCAGGGGCGAACCTTGCCTGAGAGGTCAGCGGTGTGCTCCCACATCCTGTTGTCTATTTAAAGTACTCCCGTGAGTCATTGAGCTGACGAGCTCGTGGATGAAGCACCTGCGCGCCAGTGAGAGGTACCGGACCTGATATAATGTTTGGCAGCCTACTCAGCAAACCCCAAAATACAAGACTGTATTCTCTACTGATGACGGTTAATAAACCAGAAACACGTGTCTAGAGATCAGCACTATCTGCGCCAACCTTGGCGAAACACTTGAAAATATCGGAGCGAACTACAAGAAACTGCATTTACCAGAATGCCAGGGGCGAACCTTGCCTGAGAGGTCAGCGGTGTGCTCCCACATCCTGTTGTCTATTTAAAGTACTCCCGTGAGTCATTGAGCTGACGAGCTCGTGGATGAAGCACCTGCGCGCCAGTGAGAGGTACCGGACCTGATATAATGTTTGGCAGCCTACTCAGCAAACCCCAAAATACAAGACTGTATTCTCTACTGATGACGGTTAATAAACCAGAAACACGTGTCTAGAGATCAGCACTATCTGCGCCAACCTTGGCGAAACACTTGAAAATATCGGAGCGAACTACAAGAAACTGCATTTACCAGAATGCCAGGGGCGAACCTTGCCTGAGAGGTCAGCGGTGTGCTCCCACATCCTGTTGTCTATTTAAAGTACTCCCGTGAGTCATTGAGCTGACGAGCTCGTGGATGAAGCACCTGCGCGCCAGTGAGAGGTACCGGACCTGATATAATGTTTGGCAGCCTACTCAGCAAACCCCAAAATACAAGACTGTATTCTCTACTGATGACGGTTAATAAACCAGAAACACGTGTCTAGAGATCAGCACTATCTGCGCCAACCTTGGCGAAACACTTGAAAATATCGGAGCGAACTACAAGAAACTGCATTTACCAGAATGCCAGGGGCGAACCTTGCCTGAGAGGTCAGCGGTGTGCTCCCACATCCTGTTGTCTATTTAAAGTACTCCCGTGAGTCATTGAGCTGACGAGCTCGTGGATGAAGCACCTGCGCGCCAGTGAGAGGTACCGGACCTGATATAATGTTTGGCAGCCTACTCAGCAAACCCCAAAATACAAGACTGTATTCTCTACTGATGACGGTTAATAAACCAGAAACACGTGTCTAGAGATCAGCACTATCTGCGCCAACCTTGGCGAAACACTTGAAAATATCGGAGCGAACTACAAGAAACTGCATTTACCAGAATGCCAGGGGCGAACCTTGCCTGAGAGGTCAGCGGTGTGCTCCCACATCCTGTTGTCTATTTAAAGTACTCCCGTGAGTCATTGAGCTGACGAGCTCGTGGATGAAGCACCTGCGCGCCAGTGAGAGGTACCGGACCTGATATAATGTTTGGCAGCCTACTCAGCAAACCCCAAAATACAAGACTGTATTCTCTACTGATGACGGTTAATAAACCAGAAACACGTGTCTAGAGATCAGCACTATCTGCGCCAACCTTGGCGAAACACTTGAAAATATCGGAGCGAACTACAAGAAACTGCATTTACCAGAATGCCAGGGGCGAACCTTGCCTGAGAGGTCAGCGGTGTGCTCCCACATCCTGTTGTCTATTTAAAGTACTCCCGTGAGTCATTGAGCTGACGAGCTCGTGGATGAAGCACCTGCGCGCCAGTGAGAGGTACCGGACCTGATATAATGTTTGGCAGCCTACTCAGCAAACCCCAAAATACAAGACTGTATTCTCTACTGATGACGGTTAATAAACCAGAAACACGTGTCTAGAGATCAGCACTATCTGCGCCAACCTTGGCGAAACACTTGAAAATATCGGAGCGAACTACAAGAAACTGCATTTACCAGAATGCCAGGGGCGAACCTTGCCTGAGAGGTCAGCGGTGTGCTCCCACATCCTGTTGTCTATTTAAAGTACTCCCGTGAGTCATTGAGCTGACGAGCTCGTGGATGAAGCACCTGCGCGCCAGTGAGAGGTACCGGACCTGATATAATGTTTGGCAGCCTACTCAGCAAACCCCAAAATACAAGACTGTATTCTCTACTGATGACGGTTAATAAACCAGAAACACGTGTCTAGAGATCAGCACTATCTGCGCCAACCTTGGCGAAACACTTGAAAATATCGGAGCGAACTACAAGAAACTGCATTTACCAGAATGCCAGGGGCGAACCTTGCCTGAGAGGTCAGCGGTGTGCTCCCACATCCTGTTGTCTATTTAAAGTACTCCCGTGAGTCATTGAGCTGACGAGCTCGTGGATGAAGCACCTGCGCGCCAGTGAGAGGTACCGGACCTGATATAATGTTTGGCAGCCTACTCAGCAAACCCCAAAATACAAGACTGTATTCTCTACTGATGACGGTTAATAAACCAGAAACACGTGTCTAGAGATCAGCACTATCTGCGCCAACCTTGGCGAAACACTTGAAAATATCGGAGCGAACTACAAGAAACTGCATTTACCAGAATGCCAGGGGCGAACCTTGCCTGAGAGGTCAGCGGTGTGCTCCCACATCCTGTTGTCTATTTAAAGTACTCCCGTGAGTCATTGAGCTGACGAGCTCGTGGATGAAGCACCTGCGCGCCAGTGAGAGGTACCGGACCTGATATAATGTTTGGCAGCCTACTCAGCAAACCCCAAAATACAAGACTGTATTCTCTACTGATGACGGTTAATAAACCAGAAACACGTGTCTAGAGATCAGCACTATCTGCGCCAACCTTGGCGAAACACTTGAAAATATCGGAGCGAACTACAAGAAACTGCATTTACCAGAATGCCAGGGGCGAACCTTGCCTGAGAGGTCAGCGGTGTGCTCCCACATCCTGTTGTCTATTTAAAGTACTCCCGTGAGTCATTGAGCTGACGAGCTCGTGGATGAAGCACCTGCGCGCCAGTGAGAGGTACCGGACCTGATATAATGTTTGGCAGCCTACTCAGCAAACCCCAAAATACAAGACTGTATTCTCTACTGATGACGGTTAATAAACCAGAAACACGTGTCTAGAGATCAGCACTATCTGCGCCAACCTTGGCGAAACACTTGAAAATATCGGAGCGAACTACAAGAAACTGCATTTACCAGAATGCCAGGG
>CAWUFW010026996.1:0-29560 GCA_963921515.1 Calotriton arnoldi | reverse complement strand
CCTAATTATTTTATAAGATTAATGCAATTGTCAGATATCACATAATGATTTAACATTTTAATGTTGGCATGCATATATATGCTATTTTTTTAAAGTGAACTACCATTCCCAGTATGCGGCCCCCGCTTGACGAATCACCCCGAGACTTTCAGGGTAGGAGCGGACCGGAGCGGGCCATAAAGTTTGAAAATTTCGCGAAGATACGTCAACCGGCAAGAGAGTTATTTCAAATAGAATGTCGCGGATTTCCTATGGAAAATAGGTCCTAACTATAACTATCTACTGGCGACCGCCAGTAGATAATATATATATATATATATATATATATATATATCACGAAGAAATCCCAATGTCACGACAGACACTCCGGCGCAACACACGGGCACAGACTCCAAAAGCTGGTGTGGAAAAGATGAAGGTTTATTCACACATCAAACAAGGTCCAACATGACGCGTTTCGGCTGCCAGACATGCAGCCTTGATCACATAGCGCTATGAACAGACATGTGCAGTTTATATATAGGTGAGTGTAGTTTGGATGTAGTAGTCTGATTACTATGTCCATTATCATGAGTGAGCATTTTACTACAGCTTGCGCCAAAAGTCATATGTGTCATTTTACTGCAAGCAGGAAAACGAGCTACTAGTGACATGATAAGGTATAGAAACAACAGGAACAACAGACTATGCACAAATAAAAATAAATATAATTATAAAGATAGAGATAACATCCTGTGGCGGCGAAATTCATTACAAATGCTATGCATGCCCGAAAAAAAACTTCCAACTCGCTGGCTATTCCACGGCCTGAGTAAACAGACATCTCATTTGGTATGTGTAAAACAAAATATGATGCGAAGAAGGAGTCAGCCTTCTATCGTGTACTGGCGTGTGACTTGCTAAAGTGCCTATGACTCTGATTAAGGCTCATAAACTATCAGCCGCGGGGGCCCTGGGATGACCCTGTCAGTACAAAAAAATCAAAGACCGTGCCTGGAGCTAAGGAGGTGAAAAAATCGGGACTAAAATAATGGGTGCGCCTATTTCAGAATGTTAAAGAGTGCCATCTGCTGCGTAAGCCTCTGTGATGTGTGCTGCAATACTACGTCCTGGCAACCTGAGGCCCAGAGACAAGCACCCAACTGGACAAAGGTAAGAGGCTACTACAATATAAAACTGTGAATGGAACACACATGGTGAGAGTGGTAGAGAGGGTGTGCATAGAGGAGGGTGGAGGAGACATACGTAAAAAGTGCACAGTGAATTTGGTGGTGAAAATAACTACCTTAAATAAAAATCTCCTCCAATCCAAAGGACTCGTGGTTAAAAATATCTATATGCCATGTATATATATTACCTACTGACGGTCGCCAGTAGGTAGTTATAGTTGGGACCTAGTTTCCATAGGAAAAGCATTTTTTAATTTGCCTATATCTTTGGTGCCGTTTAACGAATTTTCGCGAGATTTTGAAAACTAATGGGGCGTTTTGGTCAGCTCCTGTCTTGAAAGTTTCGGGGTGATTCGTCAAGCGGGGGCCGAGAAAAAAGGGGGGTCCCAAAACACGTTTTCCCCAAGTTAATTTCCATAGGAATTTTGGAACAGGCTACAGCCCGAACTGCTGAACGGAATTACACCAAATTTGGCAAAAAGGTAGCTCTTGGTTCAGAAAGCGACCTTTTTTTAAAATGGTGTAAATCCGTTCAGTAGTTTCTGAGAAATTCAAGATATAAAAATTTATATATCTGAGCACCGAGGAGGAGTCACGACTCCTCCCGAGCACGAGCTTCATTCTAATTGGCTGCCAACACTCCAAACCAGGATGTGTTGGCAGCCATCTTGTGACTCGGTAACCGAGTC
Organism: Calotriton arnoldi; assembly: GCA_963921515.1. Lineage (NCBI taxonomy): Eukaryota > Metazoa > Chordata > Amphibia > Caudata > Salamandridae > Calotriton > Calotriton arnoldi. The sequence continues at coordinate 27,702 of CAWUFW010026996.1, read as the reverse complement.
ACAAGAAAACAGTAAAAAAAAAGGTGAAAAACAAGAAAAGGGGGCAGGGTAGAAACACCCTGACCCCCTAGGCCTGCTCAGGGGGTCCCACAAGGACCCCCAGGCCCAAAAAAAGCATTTAAAAAAAAAAAAAAATCGGCTGAATTCGCGTTGGGTGCGCGAATCCGGCCGTGAAAATGTAAAAAAAATGAAGCGCAGACTCCCGCGCTTCGTTATCCTTAAGCCCCCGGGTGGGCCAGGTCTCGGGGGCAATATTCATAATGCATGCGGGGGCCCGCAGGGGCCCCCACAGCCCCGGGGACTGCCACCTCCCTGGGGCTATATAATTAATGGGGGGGCCTCGCAGGCCCCCCCAAGCCCCGGCGACCACCACCTCCCCGGGGCTTCTTTAAATAATGAGGGGGGCCTCGTGGGCCCCCCAACCCCCAGGGACCACCACCTCCCCAGGGCTTTACAAAGGATGGGAGGGGGGCCGCGTGGCCCCCCTCCAGGAGCCCTTGATGGCCCTGGGGACCGCCACCCCCCAGGGTCGGCTCCTGCAATGTCCCGGGGTGCCCACCCCCCGGACATTGCTGTTTGCTATGGCAGGGTGGGAGCAAGGCTCCCGCCCTGTCATAGCAAACTCTGCTTTGGTTTTGGACGCGAGAGCAGGAAACCTGCTCTCGCTTCCAAAACCAAAGCAGATTGCTTTGCACAAGGGGAGCTGCATGTCAGCAGCTCCCCTTGTGCAAAAGCAATGCCGGCTCCCGCAGGAGGCGGGGAGCCGACTGGGACCATGGGGGCATTGGGGCTCCCCCCATGGTCCCCAACGGTGAGGCCAGGCCCCGGGGATGGGGTCCCCGGGGCCAGAAGTGGCCCGGGAGGGGGCCACGCAGCCCCCTCCCCTGTAATAAGAAAAATTGAAAAATTGAAAAAACAGAAAGGCCACGCGGCCCCCCTCCCAAAAAATACAATAAAAAAGAAGGCTGGCCAGGCCCAGGGGATGGGGTACCCGGGGCCATAATTGGCCTCTGGAGGGGGCCACATGGCCCCCTCTTCAAAATGAAAAAAAGGCTGCCAGGCCCCGGGGATGGGGTCCCCGGGGCCAAAGTGGTGTAGGGAGGCCACGTGGCCCCCCTCTCATAAAATTTAAAATTTAAGAAAAAGAAAAAAGAAACCGGCAACTCACCGGAGGCCCCGCCCCCTCCCTGCATGAGTCTGCAAACACGCCCCCTGGTGCGTTCTAAGTTGGGGAATTAAGTCCCCTTGAATACTGAGGTTCCCTGGGGGCCAACTAGCCCACCAGGTACCTCCAGTAAGTGCCACACAGCTGGAATGCAGAGAGGTGGTCCGAGGCCATGCCCCTTTTTACACCACTCTACAAACGCTCCTCTTGGCGCACTGCTGGTGGGGCGATGAGGTCCTCTTGTGTTCTGAGGACCTCATCTTCCCTCTTTCTGCACCACTATTGCCTCTTTCTGTACCTCTGTTCCTTCTTTATGCACTTCTCTTGCCTCTTTCTGCACCCTTCGTGCCTCTTTCAGCACCTCTGTTGCTTCTTTCTGCACTTCTCTCCCTTCTTTCTGCACCCCTTGTGCCTCTTTCAGCACCTCTGTTGGTTCTTTCTGCACTGCTCTTGCTTTTTTCTGCACCTCACTTGCCTCTTTCTGCACTTCTCTTGCTTCTTTCTCCACCCCTCTTGCCTCTTTCAGCACCTCTGTTGCTTTTTTCTGCAGATCTCTTGCCCCTTTCTGCACCCCTATTTTCTCTTTCTGTACCTCTCTTGCTTCTTTCTGTACCCCTGTTCCCCGTTTCTGCAACTTTCCTGCCTGTTTCTGTACCTCTCTTGCCTCTTTCAGGTTTCAGGGACGTTATAGTTAGAAATTAGCATTTAAAAAACCTTAGAAATTCACTGAAAAAAGCACAGGTTTCAGGGACGTTATAGTTAGTTGGACATTTCACTCGTACAAAACCAGAGAAATTCAGCTGTTATAGATAGTTGAGCTAACTGTAACTCGCGCCCTGCAATGCACTGCTGATGACGTCATATATTACATCACTCATGACATGGTCAGTGACATCACTGATGACATCACTGATGACATCTCAAATGACATCACTGATGACATCATCCACATGATAATCTGATGCACCTCCTCACACCTTAATGTAACCTTTGATACATCCACTCTAAAATACAGACTACCATTTTCGAAACCATAGACACACCAATACCAGTTACTACATACCCACTCACTGATTCCTAGGTCTACACACACATCCACTCATTCACCCATACAGTCACTCATACATGCAGTCACTAATCAATACAACACTATCATATGCACCCATACACCTATACAGACACTCACACACGGCCACTCATCCGGAGTTACTCACACACCTAGTCAGTCATGCAAAGAATCAATCACACTCCCATTTACTCACATACACAATTATTCACACACCACCTTATTCATACAGATACTAACACATACTTACTCTCTTATACAATCACTGACACAAGCACACACTCATCCATACAACCACTCTCACAATCACTCACTCTCACATATAGTCAATTATATAGTCCAACACTCACATATACTGCCTTTCACATATGTAGTTACTCACACATGTACCACTGAGACATCTAAACACTCACCAACACACCCATACAAACACTCACCCACCATACAGACGCACTGTTGAACCCATACACCCAGTGAATCACCCACTCACACATCTATGCACAAAGTCACATACCCCCCACCCACCCACACAGACACACAGGCACCCATACAGATACTCAGACAAGCAATCAATAACCCATATAGACACTCCTGTAGCTACTCACCAACCCATGCAACCGCTTACACACCAACAGACAGACTGATACAGACATTCACAGTTTAGTCACTAACCCATGCATTCAGTAAGACACGTTTAATCACTCACTTATACAGTCAGTCACGCACCTACTAAATCATCCATACCGACGTTCATACACCCACTCATTCTTCAATACACCTAGGCCTATATATATATAAAACATATTTAAACTTTACAGAAACACACAGTCACTGGATGATGTCATGAGTGATGTCACTGACCATGTCATGAGTGATATAATATGTGACGTCATCAGCAGTGCATTGCGGGCGCGAGTTATAGTTAGCTCAACTAACTATAACAGACAAATTTCTCTGGTTTTGTACGAGTGAAATGTCCAACTAACTATAACGTCCCTGAAACCTGTGGTTTTTTCAGTGAATATATATATATATATTTATATTTATATATATATGTATATGTATGTAATATATATATACATATATTACATACTGGTGGTTGCCAGTAGGTAGTTATAGTTAGGATGCAGTTTCCATAGGAAGATCGTTTTTTGATTTGCCAATAACTTTGGCGTTGTTTGACGAATCTTTGCAAAAGTCACTTCAGCTGCTGTCTTGATAATTTCAGAGTGATCCGTCAAGCGGGGGCCAAGAAAAAGGATGGGTCCCAAAATGCTTTTTCTCCATGTTAAGTTCCATAGGAAACTTGAGACATGGCTACAGCCCGAACTGCTGAACGGGATTACCCTAGATTTGGCAGAAAGGTAGCTCTTGGTCCAGAGAGCACTCTTTTTGTTAAATGGTGTAAATATGTCCAGTAGTTGCTGAGAAATTTAAAGATTTCTCAGATATACAACTATGGCCGCGGTGGATCCGTGACCCCTCCTGATCTTGTGCCTGAAATCTGATTGACTGCCAACACTTCAAACCAGGAAGTTAAAAACAGTAAAAAATAAACTAAAGAAGAACAGGGGGCAGGGTAGAAACACCCTGACCCACTAGGCATCTTGGAGGGGTCCCGCAGGGACCCAGGAGGGCCCCAAAAAATTGTTTACATTTTTTTTCGGAGGGAATCACGATGGATCTGTGTATCCCGACAACATTTTTTTTAAAATGAAATGCGGGTTCCTGTTCTCCGTTTAATTAGGCCCCTGGTGGGCCAGGACCCAGGGGCAATTAAAAATAATGATAGGGGCCACCACTTCCCCGGGGCTAAAGACAAAGGATATGTGGGGGTCATGTGCCCCCCCTGCAGCCCCGTGGACCGCCACCTCCCCGAGGCTATATTCATTAATAATGCATGGGGGCCACCTCACCCCATGCAGCCCTGGGGACCGCCACCTCCCCGGGGCTAATTTAAAACAAATTTGGGTGGCCATGCAGCCCCCCCGCTGGCCCGGGGACCACCACCTCCCTGAGACACCAAGAAAAAACTAAGGGGGACCATTGCTGGCCCCGGGGACCACCACCTCCCAGGGGCAAATGTGATCAAAGGAGGGGGGCCACATGGCCTCCCCCTCCAGGAGTCCTAGATGGCCCTGGGAACAGCCACCCCTCCAGGGCCGGCTCCAGCAATGTCCTGGGATGCCCACCCTGAGACATTGCAGTTTGCTATGGATTTGCGGGAGCACTGCTCCCGCCAAGCCATAGCAAACACTGGTCCGCTTCATGGAAGCACCATCAAGCAGAGCAGAATTGCAGCTCCCTCTGTCCACAAGCAATGCCGGCTCCCGCAGGAGGCGGGGAGTCTGCAGGGACCACAAGGAGCTTCAGGCTTCCCCCACGGTCCCCAACGAGAGGCCATGCCACGGGGAATGGGTCCCTGGCGCAATATCAGCCTGTGGAGGGAGGCCGTAATGGCCCCCTCCCCATTAAAAAATAAATAAAGGCCTGGCCCCGGGGGATGGGGTCCTCGGGGCAGAGATCGGCCTAGAGAAGGGGCGGCCATGCAGTCCACCTCCCTCGATACTAACAATACTTTTTTTTCCCACGTGATTGCAGTCGTGACTACACCGCGGCGCTCAGCGCAACCCCTGTGTAATGTTACGGTGGATTCACCGATCTACCAAAAATAACAAAATAAAAATATTCAAATAGTAATGTACTCAAGACTGTATTGAGTCATAGACTTATACAAACAGTTACTCATTTACTCACAGATAAATTCATGGATTTATGTACTTATTCACAGAGCTAATAAGACACTAATACACCCAGTTACAGAGCTAACCAGACAGTGATGCACCCATTTCCAGGCACTGATGCACCCTCTTAGAGACCTACTGAGTTACTGACACGCTCACTCACTAACCTGCACAAACACTGACATACCTATTCACCAATCCACACAGACACTGAGGTATCTTTTCACAGACCCACTGAGTCACTGATGCAGCCAGTCCGAGACCCACTCAGATACTATCGCACCCGCTTACACACCCGCTTAGACACTGGCACGCTCACTTCGACCATGACACACCCACTGACAAACAAACCTGTTTAGATATGTATGCACCGACTCACAGATCTGCTTATACGCTGACGCAGATATTCACAGACTAAGACAGATACTGACTGAGCCTCTTAGATACTAACATACTGAGTTACTGAGTGACACAGACATATGCACTCACAGATTCACTTACGTAGTCCTGCACCCAGTCACAGACCCACACAGACACTGATGTAACCTCTAACATACCTAATCAGACACTGAAATGGTCACTCACTGACCTATACAGAGACTGGTGAATACACTTAGAGATCTAGTCAGACAATGATGCACCTAGTAACAGAGTCAGTGAGACATGGAATCATCCACTGAGAAACCCATTTAGACAATTGTTCACCCACTCACAAAACAACTTGGAAACTGATTCACCCACACATATTTGCACTGACACACTGATGCACTCAGTCACAGACCAAATCAGTTACTGACACTGTCGGTCACTGACTCAGACAGACGCTGTTGCATCCATTTACAATTCCATTTAGATGCTGATACACCTAGTCGCAGACCCATGCAAAGTCTGATGCAATCTGTCACAGACCCACTAAGACACTTGTGAAGCCTATCATAGAGCTAATCTGAGTGAAGTACACACTTACATTCAAATGTACAAGTTAGAAAACATTTTAATATGTTTAGAGTTAAAATTAAAGTTAAAAATGTCAAATATGTTGTTGTTGTTCATTAAGTTTGTGCTTTTGCTTTGCAGATCCGCGATGGCTTTGTGAATCCAAATATTTTTGGAACAATATATATATTTTTTAAAATATACTTTTGACTGTTGGGTTATAGGGTGGCTCTGAGAAGAGCCTTTATGTTCATTATGACTTTGTTGCAGCTACATGTAAGTGCGGATGCACAGTTTCAGGTTGCTGGGAAACACCCTGTTCCCTTCATCTGTGAAGTGAACTCCATTACTTCTATAGATGTTGTTCATGTCAAAACCCAGGTTGTTGTTGTAGATAGAGCCCTGTGGTATGCAGAAACATGCTTCCTTGTTTTTTCAATCTGTGGACAGAACTGATTTGATCAAGAGAACAAAAAAGTCCCTATACATTTGATTATAAACACTAAAAAATCAACACAGTACTGGAAGTCAGAATATCGATCAAAATTCATACACTTTACTATGCCAAAAGTATGCTAAAAAATACTAATAAAATACTAAAATAGCAGTATTTTATTAGTATATTTTTTTAGCATACTTTTGGCATAGTAAAGTGTATGAATTTTGATCGATATTCTGACTTCCAGTACTGTGTTGATTTTTTAGTGTTTATAATCAAATGTATAGGGACTTTTTTGTTCTCTTGACTGTAATTACCCTGTCCCTTATTTAAATTGAAGGGTACCTCCCTTTCTTGATTTCTTACAGAACTGATTTGATCACTTCCATTTCTGTCTTTGGCATATATTACAGTACACAAAGATAGTGTGAGGGAAAGACAACATTAGTTGTGCAGAGGTATCCTTCATTAGGATTTCCAATCCTACCCCAGTTAGTGTGCCTAGGTCATTGCCACCAAAGTGCACAATCATGAGGTCAGGGGTTTGGAAATTCAAAAGGTTTTAACAAATGGCAGCAATTGGTGCCACTTTAATCCTCTCTGCGCAAACCATTTAATATCCGCATTATACAAACCCAAGTATTTTTCAATACCTCTGTCTCAAGCTCACTTTTTGCTCCAGAAAACATAGCTGTGACCCACAATCCATACTGTAATCATTTTGAAGTAAGGAGCAGTAGGAATCAGAAGTCTATAGCTGAATGTGACAGTTGGTATAATGAAAGGCATCTAAAATGGAGGACAAAGTCTGGTTTAAGAAAAGGAGATAAGTTATTGGGTGTTCATAGACATTTCATACTTAAAAATAGGTTGTATCTTAGATTGCAAAATAGGTATTTATCTGATTGGATGTGGATAAACCAGTAAAAGGTTAAATACACTGGATACTCGTACATTTTCAAGTACTCAACCACACCTGCTGCTGCTGATTTGGAAGCTGGTGTGCTGTAGTTAAAAACATGATGAACTTTTGACTTACTGGTACAGTTAAATGTTTCATAAAGTGTTGCTATGGAAACTGAGGTGAAGCAGTGTGGGGGAAGGGTTTAAAGTAAAGTGTGATTTGAAAATATGAAATGTTTTATTTTATATATCTTATACGTTTGAAAAGTGAATTTCTCCAATTCATTAGTATGTTTGAGAGTAATATGTTGTTAAAAAATTATAGTAGTATTATTGGAAATGGGTTTTTGAACTCCCGTAAGGATCCGCGACTCCATTGCGGCATTATACTGGGGGTCGCGCGGCGCGCCGCAGTGGAGTCGCGACTCTAGCAAGTTACACAACCAGTTTGGGCTTCTTTAGAAGAGACTAATGACGGGTTAAGATAATTGTCCAATAGAAAGTAGTTTTAGATTTAGAAAAAATAAAGGGAATATTTTGATTTGTTACCTACATTAATTTCTGTGGAAAATGAGAGAGAAAATTTGACATTACTGGTTGTTCCTTCTTGAGAGTGGTACATCGCATTTATTGTGCGGAAAAGAAAAATATCTAAAAGTTTCTGATAAATTCAGATTGTACAGTTGAACTTCACAGGTAAGTTACAATTGTGTAAGGAGTGTAATCGATGGTGTAGGACCCTTTAAGTGATTGTAATTCATTTGTTTAGTATGAGATAAACTGTTTATAGAAGTTGTGAATCATTTTTTCAGAATGTATTTTTATTTAATTTATTAATTGTGCCTTGTATTGGTGTAAATACTGGTATATGTATTTGGTTTGATATGTGCAGAGCAACATATAGTAATATATAAAGAGGCGAACTGTTAAATATGTAATACCATACATGTAGTAAATAGTTATTTCTATAGATAAGTAAGATTATTAACATGTTTGAGGTTTGAAATAATAGAGAATATGATAGTACGATTAAGCAGTGAAAATAGTAGATGTCTGTAAAGGTGCTCAGAGTAACAAGACAGTTATACACAGGAGTCAGTTTCATTTTGCTTTAGGACAGGCACTAAAGGAGAGGCAAGATGGCGGCCGTGTGGACGGCCGAGTGAGCTGACTAACCACTCTCTCTTGCTGACCTGCGATAATGCAATTCTGAACACCGCCGTCTAAGGGGAGAAAAAAGGACGGGGAACAAGCTTAAGCCTTTATTCATCTCGCTAACTTACCAACGCTGTCCTCGTTTGGCTGGCCTGGATGATCTTGAGGACGCTGCGCTGGATGTGGAGTGTCCCGCTCCCATATCGCTTGGCATCTCACAGCCTGAGCTGCTTGGTAACCGCTCTTTCTCGCTCATCCATACAGGCAGGGAGAGCCGAAACAATGCCGCCGAAGTCGAGTAGCAGAAATGCTAGAGGACGCGGTATGCCGGCCGGCCCGGAGGATCCGGGGAAGACTATTTCTGTCGGCGGCGGGGATAAATGTGAGACGTCTGGCAGGAACAACACCACCGTCCGTGGAAAACAGACTCTGCCAGCGCTGTTCAAAGCCCACACTCAGAAAAGCAATGCAGTGCTCACTGCTCCTGGGGCTGGAACTTCTGGAACGGGGAAAACACAGGAGGCAGCTCCCCTCGTCTCTGAGGAGATCAACGCGCAGGCAGTCATGACTAAGGAAGACTGCACGAGAGATTGTACGAGTGGTGAACTACCAGCGCGAGAGTTGCTGAGTCAGGGGGGGGCGCCCATTGTCATTTGGACATCCCGACTCAGTTGGGAAATTTGGTGACAACACGGAGGATCTCATTGCAGTGGCGACGGTATGTACAACCCATGTACAGCAGTTGCAAAGTATTGTGGGAAATGGAGTTCTCATAGGTCAGGATTCTGGAAGTTCAGAATTAACTATACAACCAGGCACAGCCATCCAGAAAGAAGGCAAAGATCTCACTGGTAGGGAGGAAGATGTTGGCGACAAATTTCTTTCGCTATCGGACTTATCGACTTATCTTCTGAGGATGATATCCCGTATAAAGACTGGGCGGGTGAAGGGAGCGACATAAGTAGCTCACAATGGGAGGAAGAGAATGATAGATATTATTCAGAGACAGTAAGGAAATTGAGAGATTTGCCTACCTTTCCCACTTTGGCGGAGGGGGCCACCGGCACTTTGTCTTGGGATTACTCTTACTCATCAGGTCTGGGCGGGAAGGAGAGTAACAGTGACGGACCAGTATCAGGAGATCCATCTGGTAGCCCAGCCATCGAACTTAAGTGCCCCGAGGAAGTCACTCTGTCCACAATCTATCAGGTGATTATGGCCCACAGGGAGGAGACAAGGGCTGAGAGCTCTCGTACACAAGGGGCTTGCAGGAAACTGCAAAATTCTATCCGAAGGATCGCTAAAACATGTTCGGACTTTGCAACAAGAATTGGGGAAGCAGAAACCAGGATTTCCCAGCTTGAAGACGAGCTGGCCTCGCAGAAAACTAAGACTGATCTAATACAACCCGCTAAAAATGACACTCTGTTAAAATTGATTGATTTGGAAAATCGGGCCAGGCGAAATAATTTAAGAATTTTGGGTATCCCTGAGGGCAAAGAAGGCTTGGACCCCCGTCAGTTTGTGATCAAGCTTTTTGAAGAGGCTTTCCCGGATTTACTACAATGGGACTGGAAGACTCAAATTCAAAGGGCCCGCTTTCCTTTTAACCAACGCAAATCGGGGGGTCAATCAGATAATCGCCCTCGTGCCATCTTAATATCCCTCAATAATTTTCTGGCCAGGGAATCCCTATATGATCTTGCCAGGCCAGATTGGAAAAGGGCTGGGAACGGCTGTGAATTTTTTGTGCGCCCCGACTACTGTCAAAAGACAGTTGAAAAGCGCTGGCTTCTCCGTCAATTAATTCCTGAATTCCAGGCAAAGGGAGCGCAGATTGTTTTGTTAAATCCGGCTAAATTGAAGGTGATCTATCATGGACAAACACACTATTTTCAATCGGAAGTCCAGGCTAAAGAATTTTTAATGTCCATTAAGCCGGTGTAAAATCCTATTGACAGAATTATGCTTTAGAAGAAATCTCCCCTTTCCTTTTTTTTTTCTCTCTTTCTTCTACTCCGGACTTTAAGGACCTGAAGGTCTTTTATGATAACTAGTATCATGGTTGTGGAAAAATCTCTGTTTTTTTCCCTTCTCTCCTCTCTATTTTGTATTGGTGGCTTTTTTCCCTGTTGTTCTGAATTGTTTTTTTAATACATGTCTGTTTACATGCAAAGGTCTGGCAATGTGAGGGTGGGTGGGTCTTTCAGCTCAGCATCACCAAGGACCGTTGGTCCCCATGCCTCATGTGGTGGGTGTGAGGGAGAGGGGGTGGGGGGGAAGGGGTGGGTGGGGTTGTAGGCAGGGTGGGGGGGTTCAGGGAGGAGGGGGTGGGATGGGGGTCACACAGTCTTTTCGTCACAGGTGTAGTTATGGCAATTGTTATAATGTTGATAATAAGCAATATACATTTGATTCTTTCTTTTCTGGAATTCTGCTTAGAAAAACTGGAGCAAAGTATCTGGGTGGCATTGGACAGTTAATGACTACTTTCAGGGATGATGGATAGGAGTAATTATATCCGTATCTGTTCTTTAAATTGCTGTGGCCTCAACGATAGGAAGAAGAGAGGTATTCTTGCAAAACTTATAAGCTATTTGGGTGCTGATGTATTATGTCTCCAGGAGACTCATCTTTCCTGGAATAATCGAGCTTGGTTAAAAGATTTGGGGCTAGATCTTCTTGCATGTACTCGACAAGCAATAACTACTCGGGGGGTAGCAATAATGGTAAGACATGGTATATCAACAAGTAAGCGTGTCAAGGAGGATAACTTAGGTCGTTGGGCAATTGTTGAAGCGATCATCAAGAGCTCATCATACACTATCTGCTCCGGGTATGGCTCTAATTTGGACGACCCCACTGTTCTAAATTTTCTGAGTATTGAACTTGCCTCATGGTCCTCTCCTATAATTTTGTGTGGGGACTTTAATATTCATCTGAATGCTAATTTCAATCTCCATAGCAATCCCCCATACTCAGGGAGGAAGGGCAAGACATTTAAGGCTTTACGGGGGCTCTGCCAGGAATACGGCCTGGTGGATGTCTGGCAAAGACAGCGTCAGGCCGAGCCCGGATACACGTTTTTCTCTGCCCCTCACTGCAAATTTGTACGGTTAGATTATTTTTTGGTATCCAATTTAATTGTTGAAGGGGTTAATTGTGAATTGTATCCTAGATTAATATCGGCCCACAATCCATTAATAATACAACTTCCGTCAATTAGCTCAATACAAGCTGGGTCAACTTGGACATTCGACAGGAAGTTATTATTGGACAAGGAATATTGTAGCTATATGGCAAAATGGATGGTCGAATTCTTTGGTAGAAATAAGGACACTGCGTCTGAATTGGTAGTCTGGGAGGCTTTTAAAGCAGTAGTATGGGGGGAGACTCTAAGTTTTTCTCTTCACCGGCAGAGGGTGATAAAAGAGAGGATTAACGGCTGGGTTGATCAGCTTTGGGACATAGAGGAAGAGCTTATTCGAGTAATTGGTGATTCGGAGAAAAGGGAGGCATGTCAAAGACAGCAATTGTAAGAATTAAAATACACCAACATTATGGAGAGGAACTTGCCATAAAATTTACTCAACACCGGGCCGACATATACGAATTTGGTGAAAACACTGGCAGATTGTTGGCCAAACGACTACAATACAAGGGGGTCTCTAATAGAGTCTGTCGCATTAAAGATCAAAGGGGGCAAATTCAGGATTGGCCGCTTAAAGTTCTGGAGGTTTTTCAGGAGTTTTATAGGGGACTCTACTCTCCTGATGGTGAAGACCCAGTGTCATCGGGTGAGGAGTTTCTTTATGACTATATAACATCCAAGGTCACGCTAGAAGATAGGGCTATGCTCTCTACTCCGATCAAGAGGGAAGAAATAGAATTTGCTATAACCTCATTGGCAGCGGGTAAGGCTGCCGGCCCTGATTCTCTACCTCTGGAATTTTTCCGCACTTTTAGGCAAACCCTCTATGGTGAGCTTGAATCCCTGTTCTTACTAGCTCAGAAGGGTCAGACTCCTGAATCTTGGCACAAGACTACTATTGTAGTCTTTAAAATAAAAGATGAACCAGAACTTAGTCCCTCCTCCTATCGCCCCATTTCTTTAATTGGTGCCGACAGCAAAATATATTCTAAAATTGTGGCTTTAAGGCTCGGGAAGGTTATAGCTCCTTTGGTGTCCATTCGCCAGCACGGGTTTATACCCGGTCGGGATACCTCTGATCATATTAGACGGGCAATAGCCCTATTTGATTGGGCCCAAGGCTCTAAGGCACCCTTGGGGATGATCCTGTTGGATGCAGAAAAGGCGTTCGAGAGGGTCTCCTGGGGGTTCCTCTGGTTAATGCTAAAAACTAAAGGATTCCCACAGGAGTTTATTACAGCCATACAGGCTCTGTATGTTTCTCCGGAGGCCCGTGTTTGGATTTCCGGTCAAGAATCTAATCCTTTTGATATCAAGAGAGGAACCCGTCAGGGGTGCCCGTGCTCCCCGCTATTATTCTCGATATACATCGATCCGCTTCTTAGCAAATTGGATGCTAATCCTCAGATTAAAGCGGCTATGGTTAATGGTGTGGCGTATAAAACATTAGCCTACGCCGATGACGTTGCTATTTTTACAACGGATATAAGATCTGCTCTTCCGGCAGTGTATGATCTAACGAAGCAGTTCGGCTTTGTGTCTGGTTATAGGCTAAACGTCGATAAAACCCAGGTCATACATTCAGACACTTTAAAGCCAGTAGAAATTCCGACAGTATCAGCAGCAACTTATTTGGGGGTGAAGATTACGTCGTCAGTTGAGCAGATACCGGAAATGAATTTACTGCCAATATTGAAAGATGCTGATCAGATATTAGCAAGATTAGATCATCTTCATCTCTCGTTACATGGACGCTGCAATGTTATTAAAATGTTGATTTTCCCTAAGTTTTTATATTTATTTCGAGTCATACCTTTGGAATTTTTGGCTTTGTGTATTTCAAAAGCAGAAAGAGCCTGTATAAGATTCCTATGGGGGTACCATAAAGCTAGGAGGGCAGCAAAATGGCTAATACTTCCAAGACTAAGGGGGGGTTGGGGACAACCCTCCTTAATGTTATATCATTGGGCAGCACTCCTGCAGCATATGGGGATATTGCTGGTTGGGGACAAGGCGGTAGTTCCCGAATTTGTTAGACCCACTATTTTCGAAATGTTACTAGGGGAAGATGCCCAAAATTGCTTAACAAAAATTGTTGAACCAAGCTACTACAAGAAAACAAAATTTAAAGTTATTCAATCAGCTTATGCTGTTTGGAAAAAAATGCGACATCGGCTTGGGATCTCGAACGTAAATGCTTATACCCCTCTGTCTGCAAATGGGCTTTTACCTCCAATTTTTCAGGACCAGATAACCATAAATTGGGGGGGTCTGGGAATAAACGCACTGGGTGATTTTTTTTGTGAGGGTCAGATCACTTCGTTTTCTAACTTACAAGGTAACTATGGGCTCCCTGCCTGGCACTTTTTAAAGTTTTTACAGATCAGGAGCTACCTGGCTAAAACTATTGTACAGGGGAAAGCCCAGTTTGGGAAAATACCCTTGGTGGGCACTATAGTGAATAGATCTCGGATTGGGAAGATCTATCAGATGCTGATAGCTGGTCTCCCTGATGATTTGGCCACTCAAAATGATAGATGGGATAGGAAATTCGGGCGGGAGGGTACTGATCTGGAAGTATCTCTTGAGCTAGCTAATCGGGTTTTAATAACAGGTACTCTGAGGGCCCAACATTACATGTCGACCTTTGATCTATATTATACCCCGGGGAAAATTGCTAAATGGTCTGGATCCCATAGGAACTCGTGTAGCAGGTGTGGGTTATTGGCAGCTGACACGACTCACATGTTTCTTACCTGCCCTACACTTAAAAAATTTCTACAAGATATTGAATTATTTCTAGGTCAGATTCTTGGTAAGACTATTTTGTTAACACCAGCTCTAGTGATCTTAGGGGTTGACCAAGCGCAAAATACGGCAGGGTTGACCAGATTTGAAACAGATTTTGTGTTTATTGCAGTGGCTATTTTGAGAGCGGGAATTACATCTCAATGGATCAGTCCCGAATCTCCTACTTTTACTAATTGGAGGGCCCGGCTGCTAGCTATTTTCAGTATGGAATTAGCGGTATATAGACTAAAAGGCCGCAGGAGACGGGGTATAGGGGAGAAAATTTGGGCTCCAGTAATTAATTGGATTGGGTGAATAGTGTTTTGTAAATTTTCGGTTTTCTTTGTTTTCTCCTAGTATATAAATATTTGCCAATGTTAAACCACATTTATTGTTTATATTGCCATAACTACGTGTTTTGTTTCTTTGTAAATTAAAGAAAATTCAATAAAATAAAATAAAAAATTTTTAAAAAAGGACAGGCACTAGAAAACTTAATGTCTTAATGAGACTGGTAGGTAATTGTGACTTTCTACAAGTTTTAAACACTATCCTAGTCCATATAACTTGACTAAAAAGTACTCTGTATGCACTCTTTGTAAAGGTACACTGCAAGTAGTCTGTAAATAGTGATGTGATCAATAAAATGTATTTCCAGAACTTTTAAGCACTATCGTAGTCCATATAACTTGATTAAAAAGTACTTTGCAAGTACTCTCCTCAAAGATAGGTTGCAAGTAGGTCATACATTGTGATGTGTGTGCTTTAAACTGAAAACATACTCTGTCAAGTTTGAATGTCTGACTGCTACCATGTCTGAGGTTGTTATGTACTCCAATCTAGGCCTAAATAGCTAAATTACCTTTCACCTACATTTGTCCTACCTTGCTCGGCATAATGGTTCTAGCACTGACCTTTTACTCAGTTATGTGCTGAATAAATGTCGATCAGTTTCCTAAAAACTAGCCTAATTTATTATGCATGAAATCTCTATACCTTACGCGCACCGTAAGAAGACCTTTAATGGGTCAACTAATCGAAATCTCTATACCTTACGCGTACCATAAGAAGACCTTTAATGGGTCAACTAATAACAGTATTATTGACCTTGTTTTACTCTCAAAACATTGCGTGGGCTCTATTTTTTACTTCTGTAAGCATTCAATATCACTGAGCGATCACTTCCCCCTCAGCTTGCATTTGTCGTCGGTACCCTTTTTTAGACAAGGGAACGATAAAGTTATATCACAGGCCGAGGGGATTGAACTTGCACGGCGCAATGGATACACTTTGCGTTGGGTACAGATTAGCCCGAAAGATCTTCTTAACCAGTTAATATGCAATAAGAGAGAAGATTTTAAACTATGTTTAAACGAAAATACACCCCCAAATGAAATTATTGCGGCTTTTTTGGCCATCACGTAGGGCATAGAGGAAAGCCTCTTGGTTACTAGAGGGAAGAAAAAAATAGGGAAAAGGGGTGGTCAATACTTTAAGTAGTAAAGCCTACAAGCGACTGAAGGAGGCACTACATAAAATACCTAGGAGCAATAGTGAGGTTCACCAATGTAGAGCAAATTACAAAGAGACAGTAAAGAGGAGGAAACTATATTTAAGAGAAATCGCTTGGGAGTCTTTACAGGAGGCTAGTGCTAGTAATGACGACAGAATTTTTTTGAGGGTAATTAACTCCTCACCATGGAGCACTGATGCGCACCCGAACATCGAGACTGCAATTTTGGAGGAAGAATGGTTTAAGCATTTTGTTAGCATTTATTCCCCACCTCCTATAACAAACTTACAAGATCAGGGACATACTGACCATGAGAATGTAACCATCTTTCAAACCTCCACGATCTCCCCTTTCTCTCTGGAAGAAGTCACTAAAGCGATCAAAGCTAGTAAAAGTAGCAAAGCCCCAGGTCCAGATGCAATTCCAGTTGACCTGTACAAAGACAACATTAACTTGTGGGACCCCTCTTGTCTCAAGTTCTGAGGGCCAGTTGTACAGTAGGTCTCCTACCATCATGGGGAGAATCAAACATAGTGCCCATGTATAAAAAAAGAGACTGCTTAAACCCAGCATGCTACAGGCCAATCTCTTTTATTGACTCTCTAGCAAAGATAGCGGGACGGATAATCTTGGACAGATTACAGCAGTGGGCTGAATTGCATGGCAAATTGTCAGATCTGCAATATGGCTTCCGCCCCGGGATTGGGACAATAAGAGCAGAGTCTCAATCTCAACATGTGAATTGGCAAAAATGTTAAGATCAAAAAGGGGCAGATTTACCTCTCCTTTGTTGATCTCTCATCGGCATTTGACTGCGTAATACACGACAAACTCTGGTCAAGGCTCAAGGACATGGGGGTGGTCATTAGCTTTCTGAGAGACTTATACACGGGGTGTAGAGCCAAGGTAAAATTTGGCGCCAGTGGAGAATGTTCTGAAGACTTCAGCGTGGAGAGAAGGGTGAGACAGGGGTGCGTCCTGGCCCCCTTCCTGTTTTCACTATATATAAACAGTGTGGGGTAGGAGCTAGTGGCAAAGTCTAAAGACCTCCCGCAAATTGGCACGTGCCCCATCTCAGCCCTCCTCTATGCTGACGATGCAGTTTTTATGGCCCGTACTCCACTAGCCCTACAGTCACTGCTGACTAACTTTGTCGAATACATGAGAAATTTGGGTCTCCACGTTAATCAATCTAAAACTTTTATCATGAAGTGCGGCAGGAATAGTAATAAATGCAGAAACATAGTAATAAATGGAACAAAGATTAGCTCTACCGACACTTTTTCTTACCTTGGAGTCCTATTCTACAAGGATGGGCTGTGGAATAAGGCCATTGAAAATAGAAAAACCCTTTTTAGTAAGGCATGTTGGGCCCTCAGATGTTTTGCAAGACGCCTGGGAACTAATCCGCCAGCTGTGATGATGAAGATATATAAAGCAAAATGCACTAGTATAGCACTTTATGGGGTGGGCATATGGGGACACAAGAAATGTACAGTGGTGCAATTAATAGAAAATGAATTTTTTAGACACCTCTTAGCAATCCCCAAAAGTACGTCAGTATATGTATCCCATTCTGAACTTGGTGCCCCTCTTCTTACAAATTTAATCAAGCTAGAGCCTATTTTGCTGTGGCATAAAATATGGACTTCAGAACACACAGACCTCAACCGAGCAATAATAGCAGACTGCCTCAAATCAACCTCATATATGTCTATTCCATGGCTGGCATACATCCGGCGGTTCTTTTTCGATATGGCTCATCCCGAACATTTTGAGAAACCGAATCTGTTAGTAGAAAAATGCTGAAAAGGGAAGCCATGTCACACTTGGAACAACTTGATCTGATAACTGAACTTCCAGAACCTTCTGTAATAAATAATCAATTGATACTAACTACTTTTAATGTGCAACCCTACCTCAAAACTGTTTTAAATTCAAGGCATAGGTTCGTTCTTACACGATTAAGACTGGATATATTACATCGACTATGCAGCTTCCCTAACATGAATGATTGGTCCACAAAACTGATAAACTGTCCCTGTGACGAAAGGATGCCCCAGAACACTATGCACGTGGTTCTCTTGTGTAAATTTTACTCCCAATACAGGAAGCGGTACATTTTACCAATTATAAGGCAGTTAGGTTTTACACAATGTCGCCCTGCCTATGTGTATCTGCAATCTCTCCCAACGCTTGAAATTTGTTGTGGAATGTTATCATTCTTATGGGCCGTTTTTTACGCAAGAAAGAGAATGACTTTAGCTATCACCTAGAACATGGCATAACGATTATACAACAGAGGGCACAGGCAGTAAGGGGCATAGGAAGAGGCGATATGGGAAACAAATATGAAAAAATATTGCTTTATTGCTCACTAAAAATGTTTAGGAGTTTTATTTGTAGAAATGTTAAATGGAAAACGTGGTAGACAGATGTTTTTAACAATCGTATTTTATGTTTATACTGCTTTTTTAAACGCATTGGATTGGATTTTATTAGCGGTAATTGAAATTAAATTGACGTATGTTTTATATTTGTCCAATTGCTTTTATGGATGTTTGTTATGACTCTGAATAAAGCTATATATGACTATGACTTATGCATGAGAATTCTTAGAAAAGTCCCACACATGACGTACATAACAGGATTAACATACTCTGTAAAAAGGTCATGGTCATTTTCAACCTATGGCGAAAGAAATACTTTACATAATTGCAGGTATTGATTTAGTCTCATTTGCATAATTGTACTCACAACACATCGATTGTGTAAGGAACCTTGAGGCTATCTTTATGGTATAAAAGAACCATACCTACACTAGATAGACAGAGGAGAAGCTTCCACGCTGACATAAGACACTGAGGTCCCGGCCTGCAGAAGCTACAACACGCAGCAGTCTGATATTCCTTGCGGGTTGTCCAACTCGAGACCAAGACGGGGTCCTTCGTTCTCTCCCCCAATGGGGTTGGCTCTTTCCTAGGGGATTATTGGCTTTACACCCACATACATGCTAGGTACACTTAGGTAGGGTTTGCATCGTAGGAGTACACTTGATTACTGTCATGTATATATACCTGCATATATGCATATATTCATTGTTTTAGCATCATGGTAGAATTCTACCTTTTATTTACTTTGTTGGTGCTTGTTAGCTTATACATTTGCTTCTGTCTAATGATTGTCACAGCAAAAATGTTTTAAATTAGAATGTGCTGGTTCAAAAATTGCTTATTGAAAACGTCCCCATCGTTTATTCTGTGTATCTCTCTGCGTCTAAGTGAGTACGATTAACTGAGCGAAAAGTACTGTACTGTTTCCACGATCCCTGAAGGATCTAGGGTTGTCATGTTCGATAGTTGCCAGAAACTATTCGCTCCTTGATAAGGTTACGGGGCTTATGTTGGCACTGTGAGCTAGCTGGTCTAAAGTCTAACATATCCTTTGGGGTGCCTAGAATCAGTCTGCAAACCAATCCCTCTGTTTATGTTGTCTAAATGCGGAGATCCTGCATATTCTTAGGAACTACATGTCATGGCGCCACCATCATTGGTTTGGTTCTTATTTGACGGTCAAATCTGAGTAGTTCAGTCGTGCTTTCTCAGAGACCCCTACTCATATTTAACCGGAGATGTCTGGAGTGGGATGGGAAATCCGCCACAGCTGAGTAGGTATATCCTATGTTTTGGTTGTAGGTCTGTTCAAGCTTGAAGGATTACAGTTCCTCACATTGTGAAAAACCTTATCTTTTTTTCCTTACCAATTCCTTCCACAATGTCTGTCCAAGACGGTGCTGTGAATGCAGTGGAAGGAGAGCTTGAAGGTGCTGTTAACATTATGGAAAATTTTAGACATGCAGTTACCATCAAATTAGTAGAACATTGCCTCCCAGCAATGCGTGGAAATGTTACCTTTGTGATTGAGGCACATGAGGCATTCAGAACAGAGGTATTCTTTTCTTGGGTTAAATTCCCACCTGCAGATACACTTACACATTTGTTTTATACTTACATTGAAGATGATGCACCTGAAGAATACTCTCCATACGAGGACATAGAAGTCCCATCAACTTACCAAGAACATATTAATTGGTTTAAAGGCGCCCTCCCCCACACCACAGAAAATGTGAGACTCGTTCCGTTCAGCAGAGACGGAGCAACTTGGCCGGTCCTAGCTGCTTACCCACCGCATCCAGACATTGATACATTGCAAGCAGCAGAAGTATGTACACTTTACAAAGAAATAGTAAAAAAACAATTCAACCTGCGAGGGCTTTTCAAGCTGGTCAACCTCAAATGACTATAACAAAAATCAGCCCACAAACGCTGAACGCAATTATGGGAAGAATGCCCACTAAACATGAGCAAATGCCTTTCTGGATAGCACAGAAAATAGCACAGCTTGAAACAGTATTTCCCCATACGGGCCCGCAGGAAAAATACAGAATATTAACAATTTGCTTGCCAATGGGGATAGCTCCCCTGATAGAGGATTGTACCACTTGGGGTACAGTTTTCACAGTTGTTTATACCAGAACTCATGGTACCCCCTCAATAGCAGTCATACCAGAAGTACTGAAACAAATAAAGAATGAGTACAGGGCAAAATCTGCCCTGGACTTGGGGATGAAATTGATAGGCAATTTTGCCCAGGTATAAGCAATTATGTTAGGTAACATAAAAGGGGAGGCAGCAGCGGTGGCTGTACTCCAACGACTGAGGGAATTCACTCCTGCACAACAGGAGTGAGAATTACCTAAGATTATCGAAGAAACCTATGCTTCGCTGGGTAGAGATAACTTGGGAGCTAGACCTGTTAAACCACAAGTAACAGGTAAACCCTAAATTCCTCCTGATTGCCCTCCACAATCACTCTGCACCCACTCAAGACTGGCTCAAACAACATACAGAGCTCAACTGCACCCCTCATGTTGTTGACTCTGCGAGACCTTTAGGAATAACTCTGGACAAATACCTGAATATGCAAGATCACCTCAGTGCAACTATAAGGGGAGCCAATCATCAGCTTAACACATTAAGGAAAAGCAAACCATGTTTGCCTTCTGTGGACATCCAGTCTGCAATCCAATCCATAGTTATCTCACACTTGGAATATTGATTGGTGACCCTAGCTGGGTTACCTAAAGCTAGATAGGCACCTCTCAGAGCCACTCTGAATTCTTCTGCTAGACTCATCACTGGCTCGAGAAAACATGACTACATCACACCAGACCAAATTCAACTAAACTGGCTGTCTTTCGAAGCAAGGATCCGTTTCAAGATAGCTTGCCTGACGCACAAAAATATTCACTACAACACCCCCATTTGGTAAACATCGTTTACCACAAATCATTTTCCCCATAGGCAATTACAACGACCGCATTGTAACAACGCATACCATTACTCCGCAAGTTGGAACAACGACTTGCGGAAGGGTCAGAAGGTGTTGGATTTAAAATTCAACACCTTCCCTACTGTTGCACATACTAGAGTTGCAATAGTAAATTATACTATTCCAATATCCAGCGCCCCCCCTAGAGCAAGTCGTTGTTACGACTTGCGGAGTAATGGTATGTGTTGTTACAACGTGGTCGTTGTAACGACTGCGTTGTAATTGCATGCGGGGAAAAAGAATGCATAGTAAGGTGGCATATTCCCCCTGTTTATCTGGCAAAAAACCTTGAACTATCGGGTTCGAGTAGGAACCTAAGAAGCTCTAATACCCTACTGTTGAAACCTCCCAAATTCAATAAGAAAAGAACATACAATCGTGGTTTCTCTGGTCTTGCACCAAGAATATGGAATGCTCTTCCTCCCGAGATCAGATCAAACCCCTCTACCACCTCCTTCAAAAAACATGTAAAATAGTTACTCCTGAATGACCATCTACAGCAATAGTCCCGTAGCCATCTTAACTTACTTCTATCCCCTGTTGACACTCTTTGATACTTTTGTTCAAAAGTTCAAATTTTGTCTCTTCACATGCTCTATTGAGATTTATTGCTCTTCTGGAATTTTTCATGTTTCACAAGATGGGTTGTTACCTTGGTTCAAACACTATATTTTTGTTTTTCTTCGTGCTCCTTATGACTTTGTTGCTTTTCTTGTACCTCACATGTCCTTTTATGATGTTGTATTCATGCTTTTACCTCCTTCCACTTCCGCTCCTTTGTACAGCGCTCTGATACCCGTTCGGGTCATGTTTGCGCTTTATAAAACTGTTCAAATAAATAAATAATAAACCTGAAAAGGATAACTCAAAGCAATCACCCGATTCTTCGAAAAAGAAATGGGATAACAAACAATCAAAAACTAATAAGCAGAATGCATCACAATCACCGGGTGGGTCTCCTCAATAGGAGCCCTCTGACAGAAAATACAATCTTAGGAACCGTGACAATATTAAAAAACCTGACAGGTATCAGGATACTGATACACGTTCCTCTCGTTCCTTTCAGGATTCAGCAAAAAACTTGGAGAGGGAAGGACGGTCAGAACACAGATCAGAAGAGCGAGTCAAGCCAAAAGACACACATCGCACTTCAGACTACATTATCAAACAAGTAGTTAAACCCAAAACTAAACCACAATTTAAAAAGAAGAAGGTAACTGGCCTTGAAAAAAGAAATGCCCAGGCTACTGTGGACTCTACTACTGAATGGGGAATGGGCTCTGACGATGCTAGACAGCACAGCAGAATTAACAATAGCTCGCCAGAACCTGATGGAATTTCTGGTGACAGCAGCGTTGAATGAACATATCACGGTGGAGATAGATGGGTAAGTGTCCCATATCGTTTACACGAAATTATGCTCCAAATGGAGGGGGACATACCCAGGAAAGCAAAAGGTCTCTTTTGGGAGAACCTGATATATGGATACGATATCCTTTTGGCTGAAACAGATTGGCCGCCTGAGTTCCTCATGGAGTGCCTAAAGGGGGAAGATGTAATTTTACCGGCTTTCTCCGACCTCGTTCCAGAGTCACTAAAACATTCATACTCACAGGAGTTGGTGTTGTTGTATTCCGCTTTAGGTGTTTGTATATAGGTTTTCCTGAAACATGTCCTTATATAGGCACAATTCGCATTGCCCATATATAGGCATAAGATCCCAGTCCTTATTTAGGCATTAGCCATGCTATCCAAATACAGGCATGGTCACTTACATCCGTCCACCCTAACGTCACAACGAGTTCTTAGAAACCAGACCCTTAAGCTCTTGGGAGTTCCCCTAGCACAGGATTATTGATTTCTCCAAGAACTCATTTATTATGCATGAACCGCTATACCTTAAGGGTTCATTCCTGACGTCTTCCTCTGCCCGACTTTACGTCAATGCTAACATTCCAAGGCACCTACCGGGTATAAATATACCTTCCCTTGCCCAAGCAAGTAGGAGGAGACCTCGACTTTAGAGGAGCCCGTGTCCCGGCCTGACGCACTGACAAGATACGCTGTCATCCCTGCTCGCAGAGAATCCAGCTTCCAGTGTTCTGACTCCCTTCGTGGGGTGTTAGAGTTCGAGACCCGGAAGGAGATTCCCACCTCTCTCATTCTCAAGGTATGGAGCTGACTAGAACCTAGAGGGACTCTTGGCATACTAGACTATAGCATACCATACTATAGAATACTTCACCTACTTCTTACCTTGCACTACACTTAGGTTATGTACACTGGGGTAGAACTAGTTAGAGAAGCATCTTATGAGTACTCACATTTTTAGCCTATGTTATTTATGTATCTGAATATATGTGTCATAGCTAAAAGATAATGCTAGTGCAGTATTATTTCTTTCTACTGCTTACGCTGTACATTATATATCTCACCTACTGTCTTGTGATCATAACAGCTCATATCTCTTACACGAGAAACAAGACTGTTCAATAAATCCTTTTATTGAAACGCCCGTCTATTCTTTCTGTGTAACTCTGAAGAAACTAAGGGGCATATTAGCAAGACCGGCGATAAAATTATCGCCGTTTTAGCGGCAGGAAACTTTAAAGAAGATGAACCACCAGAGGAATATATTCCTTTCGAGGGTATTGAAATTCCACTCACAGACCAGGAGCAACATGGCCGATTCTAGCCGGCTACACACCTCATCCTGACATCGATGTAATGTCAGACGAGGAATTACTGACTCAACTACAAGAGTTAATAAAAATTTACAGACAATTAGTCCAATATGTCATGCGGACTTTCACAGTCCAACCACCAATGACCATTCCAAATCAAAAAGGGTAGGAGGTCCTGTGACTGAAGAGTCCCTGGGGGCGGATAAGCCAGGCACCTCGCATGTATGGTGAAAACCAAAGGAAAGATGGGTCCGTTTGAATTCCGGATGCGTTGGTTTTCACCGTACATGCGAGGTGCCTGGCTTATCCGCCCCCAGGGACTCTTCAGTCACAGGACCTCCTACCCTGGTCCCCAGTGGCACCCGATTCTTTTCCCCAGGATTTCTACCCCATTTGGGTGTCTAGGTTTTCCGATTCTGCCCCCAGGCACCTCCTTACCTTCTTACCATAGGACCTGCCACTCTGGGTCCCCATTGACACCCGTTCTTCTTTGCTTCTGGCGGACCCGCTAATTGCATCCCGGTCTTTTTCATTGTTCTTTCTACCTCTGCTACGTGGCCCTGATGAGTCACGGGACATCTCCCGTCTTGACAAAACACGTGTCGGCTGGTCGTTTCTTTGTTTTTCGCTTCATTAAAGAACATTCTTATCAATCCACTGGTGTTGACCACTGATTCGCTAAAACCAGACATTTCTACCATCAGGATATTGTTACTCTCATTACGTGTGCCCGGGACTCTTTTTCTCAATTTCTGGGGTGGGTTCCATGACCCACTCATCCACGGGGGTTACAGGGTAGTTCCTCCGACCTGGCAGCACCGTACTTACTCCCCTCCACTTACACACTACGCATATTAGCCAGAGCGCCAATCTTCCTGTCTTACTAAAAACCCTACTTCAATATACTTGTTCCAAAACATTTGCAGTGCAAAATGCACATAGTACAGCATTAATGAATAACATTGTGCGTAAAAAATATAAAACCACATTAGACATTTCAAATGGTTTCTTTTGTCAAAATATAGCACCTGAAAGCAGGTACTTAACAGCTTTCTCAATAATGGGGACCCAGCGTCAATTTTGTAGACTCCCACAAGGGTTCAAAAACAGCCTGGGGTTATTCTCAGAGAGGGTAACAGAGTTACTACAAATTTATGATAATGAGGCATTGTCATATGTCGATGACATCTATCTGACAGACGATGACCTAGATAGGCACTTGAACAGGGTGAGTACCATTATATTGGGCTTCGCCTCTGAAGGCTATAAATTCAACTTTAAAAAATCCAGAATTGCCCATCTCAATGTCCTTTTCCTAGGATATGAGCTTTCAAGTGAAGGCAAGAGCCTGGCAGCTAACTTTTTAGAAAAGTGCGCGCTGCTCCAACCTTCAAAAACGCTGAATCCATCTTGGGTTTCCTAAATTTTGGAAGAACTTACATTCTAAATTACGCAGAAAGGGTTAAACCTCTCTACGAATTAATCAAACCTGATTTTTCAACAAAACATTGGACACAGGAACACACAGAAATCCTACGTTCACTGCAAGCTAACATGTTAGCAACAAATCACTTACAAACACGCGTAAATAAACGCAATTTAGTGATCTGAATAATTTCGGGTCAATGCGGATTCACCTATTTAACATTTAATGAGGGTGAAAAAGTACCAATAGCATACAAATCACATTTGTATACACAAGCAGAAATGCGCTTCACTTCAACAGAAAAAATACTGACAGCAGTTCAAACCGCTGTAGCAAAAGAAAGAGCTCTAGCTCAAGGGAAACGCATTATTGTCGTAACTCCAGTACCAGCCTTAGAGGCGGTTACAAAAGCGAGCATTCCAAATGCAAAAGCTTTACATCCTAGATGGATACAATGGGTTAATTCTCTTCCTGCAACAGATGTTGAATATGTTTTTGATCCTGATTTAAAAACGCAAGCGTTCAGGCAATATGAACATGAATGTCCTCTGCCCACTGAAATTTTGCCTCTAGATCAGTACGAATTTATAATTTATACTGACGGATCAGCACAACCCGCTACAGGGAGTAAGCAAGCTTACAGTGCAGCGTGCGCAATCGTTAAAGATCGCATGCAGGATGGTAACTTCAGACCAATGGTCACTAAAACTCAATCTCTAGGAGATTGTACAGCTCAGCGAGCTGAACTACAAGCATTCAAACTGGCACTTGAAAATACAGATCGCTAATTACCCTCACTCATAGTGTGCGATTCTTTTTACTGTGTTCAGTCGTATAATGAATATATACAGAATTGGCTTCAAAACGGGTTCAAAGATGCAAAAGGTGGCACAATAAAGCATAAAACGCTTTGGGAACAAGTAGTTCAGTTAAGAAACGAACTACCAAAAGCTCACGTGATACACATGCTGAGTCATCAACGTGATGGCGTTCACGTTGCAGGGAATTCATTGGCTGATGAAGCCGCAAAGGGGGCTGTTCAGACGGCTTCCATAGCTGCGATCACTCGTTCAAAAACGAGAATAGACAGTGAGATATTGTTGGCTGTCAATGCTTCAAGCAAAGGGAGTGGTGCAGCATTACCCAAAAAATTTCCACTCAAGTACTCTTAAGTAATTGATGCAAACAACGTTCCTTTTGCTCTAATCCCTGGAGTGGGGGATAGGGTAATTCCAAACATGGAACGTAGATTAGGACTAATACTAGCAGCACATGAAGGGATAGCCTCTGCCCATGCAGGTGTTTCTGCAACAGTATCATTACTTAAACAAAGATATTGGTGGCCTGGCATTACGAAACAGACCAAAAACTATGTTTTGGAATGTGAAATATACCAACAGATGAAAGTCTCCACAGTGAAACGTCCTGCGCAGACACCCCTGTTGATTTCAGACAAACCATTAGCTTGTGTTTACCTGGACCACTGCGGTCCCTTGCAAAGGGACGGTAACTATAAATATATAATGGTCGCAGTGGATTCGTGCTCAAGGTTCCTATGGATATGGCCTCAGTGCTTGGCTGATGCTCGAACTGTTATAAAAGATTTGCGAGTCTTTATCGGCACATACGCAATAGGCACGCTACATTCTGACCAGGGCCCTGCGTTTAGCTCTCGGTCATACAAAGAAGCCATGGCCAGTTTGGGCGTAGCATTGCGGTACTCCTCTCTGTTTCATCCTGAGGGAAATTCTGTTGTGGAAAGGAAAAACCGGGACATAAAGCAGTCTATAACAGCTAGAGTATTAGGTTCGGGTGATGGGTGGGTCAAACATCTTTATGGGGTCCAACGCTCATTAAATAATTTGCCAAGAAGTTCTCTAGGGGGGTCACTCCATATGAGGTCCTATTTGGGACAAGAATGTGGGTTCCTGATCTCGAATGTAAAGGCTAGGGGTGGGCGGAATTTGCGTAGTCGCGCTACGCAAAGCTCCGCGAAACGGTAAAAAATCTCCACGAGCACGCAAAAGTTCCGCGAACACGCGGAATTGCTTGTTCTGCCCATTTGCAATGCTTTTTTCCTGTTCGCGAACGCTGTTTGCATGCTCGGGGAGAAATATCTTGCGAACACGCATTTTGAAAGCGCGAACAAGCAAAAAATTCCGCGAAGCCGCAGATCGCGGAATTTTTGGCAATTCCGCGTTCTCCGCGGAACGCAAAATTACCCAAATTCCGCAAATTCCGCGAGCGGAACGGAATTTACCGCCCAGGCCTAGTAAAGGCACAGTGGTGGAAAATAAACCCTTTGATATCAAAGATCGTTTGGCTGTTTTACAGGATCT
>CAWUFW010026995.1:0-29562 GCA_963921515.1 Calotriton arnoldi | reverse complement strand
GTGTGCTTTGTTCAGTTACATTGCTGGGGGTAGTGTTTCAGGGTTTAGGGCAGTGCAGGGGTGTTCGTGCAGTGTAGGGGGTCGTGCTGGGGATGGTGTTTCAGGGTTTAGGCCAGTGCAGTAGTGTTCGGGCAGAGTAGGGGGTCGTGCAGGGGGAATGGTGTTTCAGGGTTTAGGGCAGTGCAGTGGTGTTCGGGCAGTGTAGTGGGTCATGCAGGGGGTGGTGTTTCAGGGTTTAGGGCAGTGCAGTGGTGTTCGGGCAATGTAGCGGGTCGTGCTGGGGCTGGTGTTTCAGGGTTTAGGGCAGTGCAGTGGTGTTCGGGCAGTGTAGGGGGTCTTGCTGGGGTGGTGTTTCAGGGTTTAGGGCAGTGGTGTTCGGGCAGTGTAGGGGGTCTTGCTGGGGGTGATGTTTCAGGGTTTAGGGCAGTGCAGTGGTGTTCGGGCAGTGTAGGGGGTCGTGCTGGGGGTGGTGTTTCAGGGTTTAGGGCAGTGCAGTGGTGTTCGGGCAGTGTAGGGGGTCGTGCACGGGGTGGTGTTTCAGGGTTTAGGGCAGTGCAGTAGTGTTCGGGCAGTGTAGGGGGTTGTGCTGGGGCTGGTGTTTCAGGGTTTAGGGCAGTGCAATGGTGTTCTGGCAGTGTAGGGGTCTTGCTGGGGGTGGTGTTTCAGGGTTTAGGGCAGTGGTGTTCGGGCAGTGCAGGGGTCTTGCTGGGGGTGATGTTTCAGGGTTTAGGGCAGTGCAGTGGTGTTCGGGCAGTGTAGGGGTCTTGCTGGGGGTAGTGTTTCAGGGTTTAGGGCAGTGCAGGGGTGTTCGTGCAGTGTAGGGGGTCGTGCTGGGGATGGTGTTTCAGGGTTTAGGCCAGTGCAGTAGTGTTCGGGCAGAGTAGGGGGTCGTGCAGGGGGAATGGTGTTTCAGGGTTTAGGGCAGTGCAGTGGTGTTCGGGCAGTGTAGTGGGTCATGCAGGGGTGGTGTTTCAGGGTTTAGGGCAGTGCAGTGGTGTTCGGGCAATGTAGGGGGTCGTGCTGGGGCTGGTGTTTCAGGGTTTAGGGCAGTGCAGTGGTGTTCGGGCAGTGTAGGGGGTCTTGCTGGGGGTGGTGTTTCAGGGTTTAGGGCAGTGGTGGTCGGGCACTGTAGGGGGTCTTGCTGGGGGTGATGTTTCAGGGTTTAGGCAGTGCAGTGGTGTTCGGGCAGTGTAGGGTGTCGTGCTGGGGTGGTGTTTCAGGGTTTAGGGCAGTGCAGTGGTGTTCGTGGCAGTGTAGGGGGTCGTGCACGGGGTGGTGTTTCAGGGTTTAGGGCAGTGCAGTGGTGTTCGGGCAGTGTAGGGGGTTGTGCTGGGGCTAGTGTTTCACGGTTTAGGGCAGTGCAGTGGTGTTCGGGCAGTGTAGGGGTCATGCTGGGGCTGGTGTTTCAGGGTTTAGGGCAGTGCAGTGGTGTTCGTGCAGTGTAGGTGGTTGTGCTGGGGCTGGTGTTTCAGGGTTTAGGGCAGTGCAGTGGTGTTTGGGCAGTGTAGGGGGTCGTGCTGGGGGTGGTGTTTATGGGTTTAGGGTAGTGCAGTGGTGTTCGGGCAGTGTAGGGGGTCGTGCTGGGGCTGGTGTTTCAGGGTTTAGGGCAGTGCAGTGGTGTTCGGGCAGTGTTGGTGGTCGTGCTGGGGCTTGTGTTTCAGGGTTTTGGGCAGAGCACTGGTGTTCGGGCAGTGTAGGGGGTCGTGCTGGGGGTGGTGTTTCAGGGTTTAGGGCAGTGCAGTGGTGTTCGGGCAGTGTAGGGGGTCGTGCTGGGGGTGGTGTTTCAGTGTTTAGGGCAGTGGTGTTCGGGCAGTGTAGGGGGTCTTGCTGGGGGTGATGTTTCAGGGTTTAGGGCAGTGGAGTGGTGTTTGGGCAGTGTAGGGGGTCTTGCTGGGGATAGTGTTTCAGGGTTTAGGGCAGTGCAGTGGTGTTTGGGCAGTGTAGGGGCCGTGCTGGGGGTGGTGTTTCAGGGTTTAGGGCAGTGCAGTGGTGTTCGGGCAGTGTAGGGGGTCGTGAAGGGGGTGGTGTTTCAGGGTTTAGGGCAGTGGTGTTCGGCAGTGTAGGGGGTCGTGCTGGGGGTGGTGTTTCAGGGTTTAGGGCAGTGCAGTGGTGTTCGAACAGTGTAGGGGGTCGTGCAGGGGCTGGTGTTTCAAGGTTTAGGGCAGTGCAGTGGTGTTCGGGCAGTGTAGGGGGTCATTCTGGGGGTAGTGTTTTAGGGTTTAGGGTAGTGCAGTGGTGCTTGTGTAGTGTAGGGGTCATGCTGGGGGTAGTGTTGTAGGGTTTAGGGTAGTGCAGTGGTGTTCGGGCAGTGTAGGGGGTCTTGCTGGGGGTGGTGTTTCAGGGTTTAGGGCAGTGGTGTTCGGGCAGTGTAGGGGGTCTTGCTGGGGGTGATGTTTCAGGGTTTAGGGCAGTGCAGTGGTGTTCGGGCAGTGTAGGGGGCCTTGCTGGGGGTAGTGTTTCAGGGTTTAGGGCAGTGCAGGGGTGTTCGTGCAGTGTAGGGGGTCGTGCTGGGGATGGTGTTTCAGGGTTTAGGGCAGTGCAGTAGTGTTCGGGCAGTGTAGGGGGTCGTGCAGGGGGAATGGTGTTTCAGGGTTTAGGGCAGTGCAGTGGTGTTCGGGCAGTGTAGGGTGTCGTGCTGGGGGTGGTGTTTCAGGGTTTAGGGCAGTGCAGTGGTGTTCGGGCAGTGTAGGGGGTCGTGCACGGGTGGTGTTTCAGGGTTTAGGGCAGTGCAGTAGTGTTCGGGCAGTGTAGGGGTTGTGCGGGGGCTGGTGTTTCAGGGTTTAGGGCAGTGCAATGGTGTTCTGGCAGTATAGGGGGTCGTGCTGTGGCTAGTGTTTCACGGTTTAGGGCAGTGCAGTGGTGTTCGGGTAGTGTAGGGGGTCATGCTGGGGCTGGTGTTTCAGGGTTTAGGGCAGTGCAGTGGTGTTCGTGCAGTGTAGGTGGTCGTGCTGGGGCTGGTGTTTCAGGGTTTAGGGCAGTGCAGTGGTGTTCGGGCAGTGTAGGGGGTCATGCTGGGGCTGGTGTTTCAGGGTTTAGGGCAGTGTAGTGGTGCTCAGGCAGTGTAGGGGTCGTGCTGGGGGTGGTGTTTCTGGGTTTAGGGTAGTGCAGTGGTGTTCGGGCAGTGTAGGGGGTCGTTCTGGGGGTAGTGTTTTAGGGTTTAGGGTAGTGCAGTGGTGCTTGTGTAGTGTAGGGGGTCGTGCTGGGGGTAGTGTTGTAGGGTTTAGGGTAGTGCAGTGGTGCTTGTGTAGTGTAGGGGGTCGTGCTGGGGGTAGTGTTGTAGGGTTTAGGGTAGTGCAGTGGTGCTCAGGCAGTGTAGGGGGTCGTGCAGGGGCTGGTGTTTCAAGGTTTAGGGCAGTGCAGTGGTGTTCGGGCAGTGTAGGGGGTCGTTCTGGGGGTAGTGTTTTAGGGTTTAGGGTAGTGCAGTGGTGCTTGTGTAGTGTAGGGGGTCGTGCTGGGGGTAGTGTTGTAGGGTTTAGGGTAGTGCAGTGGTGTTCGGGCAGTGTAGGGGGTCTTGCTGGGGGTGGTGTTTCAGGGTTTAGGGCAGTGGTGTTCGGGCAGTGCAGGGGTCTTGCTGGGGGTGATGTTTCAGGGTTTAGGGCAGTGCAGTGGTGTTCGGGCAGTGTAGGGGTCTTGCTGGGGGTAGTGTTTCAGGGTTTAGGGCAGTGCAGGGGTGTTCATGCAGTGTAGGGGGTCGTGCTGGGGATGGTGTTTCAGGGTTTAGGGCAGTGCAGTGGTGTTCTGGCAGTGTAGGGGGTCGTGCTGGGGCTAGTGTTTCATGGTTTAGGACAGTGCAGTGGTGTTCGGGCAGTGTAGGGGTTGTGCTGGGGCTGGTGTTTCAGGGTTTAGGGCAGTGCAATGGTGTTCTGGCAGTGTAGGGGGTCGTGCTGGGGCTAGTGTTTCATGGTTTAGGGCAGTGTAGTGGTGTTCGGGCAGTGTAGGGGGTCATGCTGGGGCTGGTGTTTCAGGGTTTAGGGCAGTGCAGTGGTGTTCGTGCAGTGTAGGTGGTCGTGCTGGGGCTGGTGTTTCAGGGTTTAGGGCAGTGCAGTGGTGTTCGGGCAGTGTAGGGGGTCATGCTGGGGCTGGTGTTTCAGGGTTTAGGGCAGTGCAGCGGTGCTCAGGCAGTGTAGGGGGTCGTGCTGGGGGTGGTGTTTCTGGGTTTAGGGTAGTGCAGTGGTGTTCGGGCAGTGTAGGGGGTCATGCTGGGGCTGGTGTGTCAGGGTTTAGGGCAGTGCAGTGGTGTTCGGGCAGTGTAGGGGGTCGTGCTGGGGCTGGTGTTTCAGGGTTTTGGGCAGAGCAGTGGTGTTCGTGCAGTGTAGGGGGTCATGCTGGGGGTGGTGTTTCAGGGTTTAGGGCAGTGCAGTGGTGTTCGGGCAGTGTAGGGGGTCGTGCTGGGGGTGGTGTTTCAGGGTTTAGGGCAGTGGTGTTCGGGCAGTGTAGGGGGTCTTGCTGGGGGTGATGTTTCAGGGTTTAGGGCAGTGGAGTGGTGTTTGGGCAGTATAGGGGGTCTTGCTGTGGATAGTGTTTCAGGGTTTAGGGCAGTGCAGTGGTGTTTGGGCAGTGTAGGGGGCCGTGCTGGGGGTGGTGTTTCAGGGTTTAGGGCAGTGCAGTGGTGTTCGGGCAGTGTAGGGGGTCGTGAAGGGGTGGTGTTTCAGGGTTTAGCGCAGTGCAGTGGTGTTCGGGCAGTGTAGGGGGTCGTGCTGGGGTGGTGTTTCAGGGTTTAGGGCAGTGCAGTGGTGTTCGAACAGTGTAGGGGTCGTGCAGGGGCTGGTGTTTCAAGGTTTAGGGCAGTGCAGTGGTGTTCGGGCAGTGTAGGGGGTCGTTCTGGGGGTAGTGTTTTAGGGTTTAGGGTAGTGCAGTGGTGCTTGTGTAGTGTAGGGGGTCGTGCTGGGGGTAGTGTTTTAGGGTTTAGGGTAGTGCAGTGGTGTTTGTGTAGTGTAGGGGGTCATGTTTTAGGGTAGTGCAGTGGTGTTTGGGTAGTGTAGGGGGTCGTGCTGGGGGTATTGTTTTAGGATTTAGGTTAGTGCAGTGGTATTTGGGTAGTGTAGGGGATCGTGCTGGGGGTAGTGTTTTAGGGTTTAGGGTAGTGCAGTGGTGTTTGTGTAGTGTAGGGGGTCATGTTGGGGGTAGTGTTTTAGGGTTTAGGATAGTGCAGTGGTGCTTGTGTAGTGTAGGGAGTCGTGCTGGGGTAGTGTTTTAGGGTTTAGAGTAGTGCAGTAGT
Organism: Calotriton arnoldi; assembly: GCA_963921515.1. Taxonomy (NCBI): domain Eukaryota; kingdom Metazoa; phylum Chordata; class Amphibia; order Caudata; family Salamandridae; genus Calotriton; species Calotriton arnoldi. Next base: position 24,344 of record CAWUFW010026995.1, on the reverse strand, counting down.
GTTTTTGTAGTGTAGGGGGTCATGTTTTAAGATGCAACGCTCCAATACCTGACCAGTCTGCACTACATAAAACTGCAAAAAACTAAAAATAAAAAGTGTTTTGCACACTTTTGTCATTGGGCTATATGTGGGCTACATCTGGGTAATATTTGTGCTACATTTGGGCTCTTTTTTCTCTGGTGGCCATCTTGGAAGACTTCTTTGTTATGAAGTTTCCTAACCCCTTGACCGCGATCGGAATTCCGCTCGTATGCTGGACATTCCGATCGCGGGTGGGGTCGTGACGAGCTCAGCTCGTCATGCGCACAGCGCTACCGCGCAGCATGACGAGCTGAGCTCGTCATGAGCACGGAAAGGGTTAATTTCCTCATTTACTGCAGTCTCCTCAGTAGGAAATGCTTTCAGTTTTTTAATTTGATTCCATCAAGAAGGCATTCAGATGTGTCTCACATTTGCCATAAATTCAGAATGTTAACACTCTAGTTGCTCATTAGATCACTGTACTAAAGCTACTGCTCACCAGGGAGTTAACTGGAAGTCTGCTGCTGGTATTGAAAGTGATTGTTTCAGTCTGCATGTCAGAATTTTCTAATGAAATAGAAGAGGATTTGAGATCTCACTTAAAACATGCCCTCATTTTTCTTTCTGCAGCACTAACCATAATTTCTATTTAAAAAAGAACCCCCTCATTTTGTTCCTTTTTAAATTAAATGTTTTAAGTATTAACGGTTTATTCCAATCAAGATGGCTTCCGGTGTGCCATACTTTTGTCATAAGTAAGGCTGTTAGCGCTCTAGTTGTTCTTTAGAACACTCTGGGAAGCTGCAGTAGAACACAAAGGCATCAACTGGCAGGCTGCTCCTGTTGAAATATAACAGGAAGATATTTGAGATCTCACTTGAAACATGTCCTAATTTTTCTTTCTATAGCACTAACCATAATTTCTATGACAAAATGAACCCCATCATTTTGTTCCTTTTTAAATTAAATGTTTTAAGTGTTACCAGTTTATTCCAATCAAGATGGCTTCAGGTGTGCCATACTTTTGTCATAAGTAAGGCTGTTAGCACTCTAGTTGTTCTTTAGAACACTCTGGGAAGCTGCAGTAGAACACAAAGGAATCAACTGACAGTCTCTGCCCTTGTTGGATGTACATGTTTTACTGAGAATGTCAGACTTCATTCTCACATGTCTGAGAAAGATAATGTGAATTTACAGAAAATATGCTCTCATTTTAGCTTCTGGAGCACCTTCCAAAACTGTATGGGACAAGCATGTGAAAATAGTTTTCTCTCAAACATGATTCATGATATCCCAGCAGAAGGTTTTTCACAGGGTAAAATCACCTTAGAACACACCACAATTCCTGAAATTAGTATGGTACCATCAACAAATGAATTCTAATGTAACTAAAGTCTGTTATCACCCTTAATAGTTCTCCTTTTGGTAACCCTCAAAATCTTTGATTCACTACAAGGCATTTCAATGGGGTACTATCATGTATATTGGTCTCAAGATGGCTGCCAGCAATTCCAGGATGAAGTGCTGACAGCCAATCAGATCTCACGATGACATGTGTGGTTAGGCTCCGCCCAGATATATATGTGTTTTTACTTTTGATTTTCTCAGCAACTACTGAACGGATTTACACCATTTAACAAAAAGGGTTCTTTCTGAACCAAGAACTACCTCTTTGCCAAATTTGGTGTAATTCCGTTCAGCAGTTCGGGCTATAGCCTTGCATAAAGTTTCCTATGGGAAATTGATTTTTGACTCTTATTTTTTTAATTTCTCCGCAACTACTGAACGGATTTACACCATTTAACAAAAGGGTTCTTTCTGAACCAAGAACTACCTCTTTGCCAAATTTGGTGTAATTCCGTTCAGCAGTTCGGGCTGTAGCCGTGTCTAAAGTTTCCTATGGGAAAATGAATGGGGAAAACATGTTTTGGGACCCCCTTTTTCTCGGCCCCCGCTTGATGAATCACCCCGAGACTTTCAGGGTAGGAGCGGACCGGAGCGGGCCATAAAGTTTGAAAATTTCGCGAAGATTCGTCAACCGGCAAGAGAGTTATTTCAAATAGAATGTCGCGGATTTCCTATGGAAAATAGGTCCTAACTATAACTATCTACTGGCGACCGCCAGTAGATAATATATATATATATATACAGCAAATCTATCACCTTTCTCCAAAAATCACCAATATTCGTAATCAAATGTATATTTCGGTAATTTACACAATACAGTGTTTAATGATAGTGATTATTTTAAATGGTTTAATAAACTTTTAATAAAATCAACATGTCTGTGAGTCTTTCTTTTAACATTGTTTTTATGTTTCATTTTGTGGGCTGAACAATGTTAAAGGAAAAACATGTTGTTTTTTAAATAAAACTAACATGTCTCTGAGCCTTTCTTTTAACATTTTTCAGCCCACAAGATGCAATCATAAAAACAACCACAAGAGGACCTTGCACTCGAGCTAAAGAGCATAAAGCTCCAGCTTGGAGTGCTTTAAAAAAATAGTGTAAGTTCTCCTTGGGTTGTGGATGTAATGACTCAGAAGACTTATTGCACTCCCTGCAGCATCCCACAAAATTATAGGAAATGCTTGGTGGTGCCCCTGCCTCCTTCCTAGAAATTGTAAATAATAAATGAGCTGCTCCTGCTGCTCATTTATCATTCATTTTTTTAAATGCATTTATTTTGGGTGTCCACATATGTGTGAGGGCCCCTTTCCCAAAACCTTTAGGGCATGAGGAACCCAATCTCCTGGGGCAATTTTTAATGTTAAGGGGGTGCCAGCCCCTTTCACTGAGAAAATACTGGCCCTGGAGACCCTATCCCCTAGGGCCAAAACATATATTTAAAGGGGCGAGGTGCATGGTCCCCATTCACGAGTCAATAGTGGCCCCGGGGACCCCATCCCCAGGAACTTACATGGGTGCCACGGTGCCCACCAAGGGCAATTACACCATACACCATTGGGGCACACCTGGACCCCTGCGGTCCCGACGACTCACTGCATACACCTGTCCCAGTGCACCGGAGCCAACTTTGCTCCCGTCCAGAAAGAGTAGATGTTTTTGCAAGCTCCATCCAAGCAGGAGCAATATGAGTTTCCCTGCCCCCAAGAGCTTGGGCAGAGAAACACATCTGCTCCCACCCAGCGGGAGTATTTTTAAAGCTCCTGTTGGGTGGGAGCAGACATGCCGTCCCTGCCTGCACTCCTGCGGGCAGGGCAACTACTGTGTGTCAGTGGCGGGCTCCCCGTGACACAGTTAGGCACCCAGCACAGGGGATGGAGTCTCCAGGACCTTGACATGCTTGAGGAAGGGAGCCTTGAGCCTCCCCCCCTTTCAGGTATTTTCCTGGAAACGGGAAAACGGGTCAGAGAGGGGGCCTTTCATCTCACTCCCCTTTTATTTAAATATTGGCCCTGGGCGATAGGATCCTCAAGGCCTTAACAGACTCGGGAGATGGTCCGTACACCCCTTTTTTTATAATATATTGACCATGGAGGAAGGGGTCCACAATGCCTTAACAGGCTCAGGGAAGGGGGCCGCGCACCCCCTCCCCATCCTAATTAGTTTTGCCCTAGGGCTGTCCTGGAGCCTTAACAGGCTTGGGGAGGGTGAACGCATTCCCCCCCTCCCCTAAATATTGAATAGCGCCACTCCCTGGGCCCTGGCCTATCCCGGAGGGTGAACTGTTTGTAGAGCTATACATTTTTTAGTTGCTGCGGATCTTCTGTGAATTTGTGGCAACATTTTTAAAAACATGTTTTTTGGCTCCACTCCTGGATAAAGTGCTGCTTTCACGCCAGATTTAATGTAATTCTTTTCGCCCTTTTTATCTGTAGGAGACAGCAAAGGTTCGTACAGGAGTTAAAAGGGGAAACAATATCTTTTTTAGGCCCCCATCTGTATGAAAATTGCTATGCTAATCTAAATCTGGAAAAACGTAGTTTTAGGAAAGCTCTGTGTTGATAAGTTAACTGTTGCCAAAGTTATTAGCAAAACAAAAATAGCTTTTAAATGGAAACTCTGACCTAACCATAACAGGTGCACGGAATGTAATATGCTAATAAGCCTTAAATGGGTTAAGATTCCCCTCCTCACCCTCAACAATGCCAGTAAATTTGATTTATTTAAGAATTTTGTAAAGCGCATGGCTACTTCACTCGGAGTGTCCCAGCGATAGGCTTCCACAGGCCAAAGGGTCTCTCAACATATTTCAGTACTCCCTAAAGGTGTCTAAAAAAATAGGTTTTGAGTTTTTTTCGGAATATAGTTTCTGAGTGTTACAGTCTCAGATCAAGAGGGAGGGAATTCCACAGCTTAGCAGTTAGGTAGCTAAAAGACCGACCACCCAGACAAGCTCTATTTATCTTGGGGATCACAGTCCAAAGCTGTTCCTGAGGGCCTGAGACATCTGGTGGGGTGATAAATTTTAATCAGGGAAAGGAGGAACCGCTGACCTTTCTGATTCAAGTTTTTATGGCAGATACATAGTGCCTTGAAAGAGATTCTTTCTTTAATAGGAAGCCAATGGAGCTTAAAAATATTTTAAAGCATCCATGCGGCAGCATTTTGGACCCTCTGGAGCATCTTCATTCTGCCCTGGGTAACCCCAAGATAGAGAACCTTACAATAATCTAGTCTAGACATCAAGAGGGCCTGAACTACTGTTTTTCTAGCTGACTCTGAAGAGATCCAAAAATCTTCAAGAGCATTTTTAAGATTCCAAAACAGGTGCCGGCCAGGACATTTACCTGGCTATCAAAAGACAGGGTGCAGTCAAACACAAAGCCCAGATTTTTTACTTTAGGTTTGGGAGTAGGTGTTGTAGGAAGGTGGAATCTGACTATATGGTTGCCCACACTTTTTTTTATGGTGTTTTGCTGGTTTATGACTTAGTTGGACTGGGATCCTGCTATTCAGGGCCCCAGTCTATCTGCTTTCTCTGTAAAAAGGTTTCCATGTGCCTTAGGCACATCTCTGATTGGAATCTGGAGTGCCCGTATAAGTCCCTAGTATATGGTATACTATGTACCAAGGGCATAGGTACCTCAGAGGCCTCCCAGGGGCTGCAGCATGTATTATGCCACCCCTGGAAGGCCATCCAAACTGACACCACAGGTCTGCTACTGCAGCCTGGGTAGGGTGGTGCATGCACCCCTTACTGTGATATAGGTTACCTATATCACTAAATACATACACACATATAAACCTATAAGTCACTCCTAAGGCAGGCCTTATCAATCCTAAAGGCAGAGTGCATGGTTCCTATGTGAGAGGGTGCCCCTGCATGAGCAGGGCCCCTCTGCAGCGTTCGGAGACCATCTCTGATGCTGTTTGTAGTGCAGCCTGACCATATACTCTTAAGCGCATTATATCCTCGCGGTAAAATGCTAACTTTGGAATAGCTGCACCTAAACATGTCGTGTTTGGTGTCAAACATCTTGGAATACTACCCCCCGCCAATCCTGGCGGCGGGAGTAGCATTCCACCCTTCTAGAGGAAAGACATGTTAACTCTGGCTTACCCGGTAACTTCTTTCTGAAGCCCTGGCATCACAAAATGGATGCTGCTGCCACAGACACAAGTCTGGCCTCCTGCTGCTGGACGAAACTCCGGCAGGGGAGGCCTGGACAATAGGTTTCCTGTTGCAGGGAGGTGTGACCACCTCCCCAGACAGGATAATGTGTATTGGGGCTGGGTGGGTGCACTCTTAGAGTGCTTTGAAGTCCTGCACTGGGGGAGCAAAAGGCTCCTCTGTGCATATGCCAGTTCAAACCAGCTCAGGGGCTACCTGCCCCTGCTCTGGTGCGAAACTGGACAAAGGGGAAGTGGGTGTAGCCACCCCTCCCTTGACCCTCCCATAGGTGGGGTCATAGAGCTAGTCCATCCCCTCTTTTTAGTATAAGAGGGGAACCTTACCATTGCAAAGCAGATAACCCCTGGACGACGCTCTACAGAAGAATCCTGGCCCTTCGACGTTCCACTACCTTTGGAAGACAGAAGAATCTCCCTTGGAGTCAGGAGTGACTCCCCTGCTTGGCAGGCACCAAAAACGACAACGACGGTCGCAAACTACGCCGCTCCCGCCGGAGTCCGAAGTCCCTGCAGCCCAGGAAGTGGATTTCCTGACCTCTCCCAGGCCATCGTGAGTCCCCAGCGAAGCTGAGGCAAGTGGACCCCACGAGTAACGAGGAACCGCGACCCCTGGGTACCGTGCACTATTGTCGAGTGCAACCCCTTCACAACGTTCTACGAACCTGTGCTTTGGACCACGTGTGGTCCCGACCTCCAACAGGAATCCCTCCGAAGATCAGAGGCCTACACCGTCCCGAGTGACCGTGGGCCCCTGTTGAGTGATTCCGCCCGAGGTGTCTTCGCGATCCCTTGCCCGCTGGCTTGTGGGTCCCCAGAAGACTTCTTAAAGAAACCAAAGGGCTCCCCTGGTTGCTCCAGGCCTGCCCTGACTTACCCTCGCTGGGTGAGTCCCTCAGACCTTGCTGGTCTGCGCCATCGACTTTTCTTCATCTCCCGAGACTTGCTGTTGCCAAGGCTTGTTGGCTCCAATCGAGTTGCCGACACCGCAGTCAGCTGCAGACGTCGAGGGACCCACCGAATCCAGCTCCTGGTCATCGTCGACACCTCCTGGACCACGTGGCTGAAGAGTCAAGGCACCCGCAACCGACCTGAATCAACCGACGACGGTGGGCATCCATCTTCCTTGCCCCGGGTCACTGCCAAGTGACTTTGAACACTGTCCCCTCTGCTTTCAGGTCATCCTTCTTCAGAATCCAGGCTTGGATTCCACCGGACTACTTCTTCAGCTCCCGCAAGCAGCAAGTCTTCTTTGTTCGCCATTGAAAACGACGCCGCGACCCGACACCAAAGGACACCTATGCACCCGGCTTCCCTGGGTGAGGTAACTCCAGCACTACGGTGCTCCTGTGGGTGTGGGCCCTAGAACTACTTACCCTGTAAGTGACTTGCTTGTAGGTTCTCCCGAAGTATCCTAAAACTCTTTATTTCCAACTGCGACTTGCCCCATTGAAGTCAACGGCGATCCGCGCCTGTGTATCCACACTGCACGCGTCCCCCGTGGGTCCTTTACTTACCTGCCTTGGGTGGTTTTGTGAGGCCCCAGCACTTCTGAAGGCCCTAGGCCTTGTCTCCCTGCAAGTCGTTGTCCCTAAGTCTCTTACTTAGTATATGGTCTGGTACGCCCCTAGGGCCCCAGCCATATTTGTGCTTAACTTATTGTGAAACGTTGATTTGTGCATATGTTTGTCTTCTAATCTCATAAAGAGATTAGTAGAGAGTTATTTAGAAATAAATACATATATATTTGATATATAGGTGTGTGGTGTCTTTTCATTTGGTGATTCAAGAGATTATATGGTAAAACAAGCTGCTTTACATTCCTCCGAGACTTAGCCTGAAGGCTGCTCTCCACAGCTACCACTAGGATAGCTTTCTTTAAAAGGTTGTCTTAAACCTATCTACCATAAGAGTCGATTTGCCCTGGTGCAAGGTGTCCACTTTAATTAGTGAACAGCATATACCAGGCCAACTTCTCACATGTGTCAGGCCAAATGTATCTGACCACCAGGCAGAAGACCCTATAGAGGGTTGTTTCCCTACAACCATGGCTTCGGTCTTCTCTGCATTGAGTCTCAGACAGCTGATGTTCATCCATTTGGCTAGGTCTACTAGACTTTCTCTAAAAGTCTCCGCTGCAGTGCTTTTGTCCTGGGCCAGAGTGATAATTAGCTGAGTGTCATCAGCGTATGACACGATCTTAACACCGTGACGCTCAATCATATCAGCTAAAGGGCGCATGTACAAGTTGAATAAAGTCGGACTTAAGGCAGAGGCTTGTGGCACTCCCTGCTGAAGAGGGAGGGTCTCAGAAGTATATGTCTGTAGTAGCACCTGAAAAGTGTGATTCTGAAGAAAGTCTGCAAGCCATTCAATAGCTTGACCCCCGACACTGTATTGCCACAGCCGTTCCAATAGGAGCCCGTGGGACACGGTGTGAAAGGCTGCACTAAGGTCTAAAATAACCAAGGCAGCTGTCTTGCCATCATCAGCATTATGTTTAAGGTCTCTGAGGCCAACAAAAATGCAGATTCCATGCTATAACTCAGTCTAAATCCTGACTGGGTGTCATAAAGAAACAAATTCTACTCAGTATATTTCATCAGCTGGAAGTTGACATATTTTTCTGCATTTTTTGCAAAAAACGGTAGCAGAGATATTCTTCTGAAATTTTAGGGTTTGGACAGGTGTAAGGAAGGCTTCTTTAAAAGGGGAGCCACCATGGCGTGCTTCCATTGGGAGGGAACCTGGCCCATGCTGAAGGATAAATTGAGCAATTCATATAGTGTAGGCAGGATAAATTCCATTCCAGGTTCTAGCATGGCAGGTGAAGGATGATCTAGAGGAGAACTAGATTTTACTTTAAAGGCAAGGGCACGTGTCTCTGCCACAGATAGAGGGGAAATATTCAGGAAAACCCCGAAGGGGGTAGAAGGTGATGGCCATGAGGTAGGGATCGGGTAGTGTTTAGCTTCTTCCTAGATGAGGTGTAGATTTTAGCAATTTGTTCTGAAAAAAATAGCCCAATTTGATTACACTTTTTTGCCGAAGTAGTGATGGGGGCTGAGACACGTTCAAGGGAAGTCAGAGACTTGCCTATCTGAAAAATATCCCAAGAAGAATTTTTAGACATCTCAATCCTCTGAGTGAATAATTGAGTGTATGTGTGTCTTATCGGTTTATGGTACTTCTTCAGAGCTCTCAGAAAATTAGTTTTGTCTATTGAGTAGTAGTTTCTAAGCCACAGGCATTATGGATGTTTACACTCCTTTTTCATCAGCGCGAGGGCATCAGTGAACCACTCAGCTGATGACTTGAAACGGAAGGTATGACACATTTTTGGGGGAGCTATATTATCTAAAGCCCCATTTATCCAGGCTGCAACCTGGAGGTTAGCAGTTTGAGGATTGTGATTCAGTAGAGGAGGGCTCAAATTTATGGCTGTTGTAAAGGCGGTAGGTGTAACTGTAGACCAACTGTAAATTTTTCTGTCATATTGATTGTAGGAAGGTGGAATCTGACTATATGGTTGCCCCCACTTTTTATATGGTGTTTTGCTGGTTTATGACTTAGTTGGACTGGGATCCTGCTATTCAGGGCCCCAGTCTATCTGCTTTCTCTGTAAAATGGTTTCCATGTGCCTTAGGCACATCTCTGATTGGAATCTGGAGTGCCCTTATAAGTCCCTAGTATATGGTATACTATGTACCAAGGGCATAGGTACCTCAGAGGCCTACCCGGGGCTGCAGCACGTATTGTGCCACCCCTGGACGGCCATCCAAACTGACACCACAGGTCTGCTACTGCAGCCTGGGTAAGGTGGTGCATGCACCCCTTACTGTGATATAGGTTACCTATATCACTAAATACATACTACACATATAAACCTATAAGTCACTCCTAAGGCAGGCCTTATCAATCCTAAAGGCAGAGTGCATGGTTCCTATGTGAGAGGGTGCCCTGCATGAGCAGGGCCCCTCTGCAGCGTTCGGAGACCATCTCTGATGCTGTTTGTAGTGCAGCCTGACCATATACTCTTAAGCGCATTATATCCTTGCGGTAAAATGCTAACTTTGGAATGGCTGCACCTAAACATGTCGTGTTTGGTGTCAAACATCTTGGAATACTACCCCCGCCAATTCTGGCGGCAGGGGTAGCATTCCACCCTTCTAGAGGGAAAGACATGTTAACTCTGACTAACCCGGTAACTTCTTTCTGAAGCCCTGGCATCACAAAATGGATGCTGCTGCCACAGACACAAGTCTGGCCTCCTGCTGCTGGACGAAACTCCGGCAGGGGAGGCCTGGACAATAGGTTTCCTGTTGCAGGGAGGTGTGACCACCTCCCCAGACAGGATAATGTGTATTGGCGCTGGGTGGGTGCACTCTTAGAGTGCTTTGAAGTCCTGCACTGGGGGAGCAAAAGGCTCCTCTGTGCATATGCCAGTTCAAACCAGCTCAGGGGCTACCTGCCCCTGCTCTGGCGCGAACTGGACAAGGGAAGTGGGTGTAGCCACCCCCTCCTTGACCCTCCCATAGGTGGGGTCATAGAGTTAGTCCAACCCCTATTTTTAGAATAAAGGTAGGAACCCAGTCCTTAGGACTTTAGATATACCTGGACGAAACTCTGAAACAGAATCCTGGACCTTCGACGCTCTACTCACGATTAGAGGACTGAAGAATCTCCTTGGGGTCAAGGAGTGACTCCCTGCTTGGCAGGCACCAAAGAAGCATCTGTCCGGTTCGCATCACTGAAGCTCCGTCGGACGCCGAAGTCATCGCATCACCAGAGGTGGATTCTCAGACTTCCCGAGGCTACCCTGAGTCCCCAGCAAAGCTGAGGCCCGTGGCTATCGTGGGTAACGTGAGACCGGGACCCCTGGACACCGAGCACACTTGCAAGTGCACCATCTTCTGGGTCTCCCAAGAAGTCGTGCTTTGGGCTCCGAGTAGCCCTAGCCTCCAGCACCACCTGCACCGAAGATCACTGGCCCCCACTCCACGAGTGTCCTGTAAGCCAGCTCCACGTGCGGCGTCACGAGGCTCCTTCGCGGTCGCTAGCCCGTTGGCTAGTAGCCCTTACCGAAGGCCAATCTTTTCTTTACTTGGCAGTCTGGTTGCTCCAGGCCTGCCCTCACTTACCCTTGCTGGGTGAGTTCCCCAGACCTTGCTGGTCTGCATCATCGACGATCTACATCTTACTCGAGACTTGCCGTTGCCAAGGCTTGTTGGGTCCAATCTGGTCGCCGACACCTCTGCACTCGACAGACATCGAGCAACAGCCCGAATCCTGCTCCTGGTCGCCGACAACGCCTCCTGGACCTCGTGGCTGAAGAGTCAAGACGACCGTCATCGAATCTGAAGCACTCGACATCGGTGGGCATCTGTCCATCGCCTCCTGGTCACTGGCTAGTGACCCAGACTCTGTCCCCTCTGCTTTCAGGTTCTTCAGAACTCCGATCCACCCTTGGATCCACCCGGACACTTTTCTCCTGGTCGCCAGCAGCACTTTGCAGCAGATCGCCATAAGAACCGACGACGAAACCCGACCCGAAAGGCACCTATGCACCCGGCTTCCCTGGGTGAGGTAACACTGAGTACTCCGGTGCTCCCGTGGGTAGAGACTCTTCAAAGTCCTAGATCTCAAAGGGTTTTGTCCTAGTCCTCTTCTAAGTGTCCCTTTCCTCTATTTTCCCGATCCCGACTTTCTCCATAGAAGTTAACGGCGTATCGCGGTTGTGTATTTACACTGCACGCGTCTCCGTGGGTCCCCTGTGTCACTACCTTGGGTGGTTCCTTGTGGTCCAAGCACTTCTAGAGGCTCTAGGCCTAGTGTCTAGTTCAGTCGTGGTTCGCATACCACTTTATTGGTATATGGTTTGGTACGCCCCTAGGGCCCAAACGTGTATTTGTGCTATTACTGTGATTTAAGATCTTATAACCTATGTACTTCGAACTCTAGCCTCATAAAGAGACTAGAGGGTGTGTTTAGTAATAAATACATATATTTTGAATATATACCTGGTGTGGTGCTCTTTCATTTGGTCACTCAAGAGATTATAGACTGGTAAAACAAGCTGCTTTACATTCCTTCAAGACTTAGCCTGAAGGCTGCTCTCCATAGCTACCACTAGGATAGCTTTCAATAAGGTTGTCTTTAACCTACCTACCATAAGAGTCGATTTGGACTGGTGCAAGGTGCCCACTACAATTAGTGGACAGCATATGCCAGGCCAACTTCTCACATTGATCACAAGATACTGGTAGGGCTGCAGAACTCAAAGACACTTAGAAAGGCAAAGAATGGTCAGACCATACAACAGGTATAGGCGATGCCGAGCTGACATGGGGGAGGTCGTAAAAATTAGACCCAGGATATGGCCAAGTGAGTGGGTGGGTGCCTGGACTAGCTCGGTGAAGTGCAGCAGCCCAAGATCCTCCATAAGAGAAGATGTCGTGTGGCAGGTAACATCATCAAAGTGAAGATTAAGATCACCCAGAATCCAAAAATTAGAAAACCATAGGGCATCAGCAGGTATGATGTCAATTAAGGCAGTCTCAAACTGCATGGCAGGACCAGGCGGATGATAAATTAGAAAGCCTGCTAGCGTGTAACAGCTGGACAATAACAGAGAAAAGAATGTAGCTTCACGGCCGGCTATTTCCACTTTAGAGATACTGCCCTGAAAGTGGTGTTTAAAGATAATTGTGATCCCTCCACCCCTTTGATTGGGTCTATCTTGCCTCAGAATGGCGTAATCTTGTGGGATGGCATCTAAGATATCTGGGGCTGATTGTACTGTGAGCCATGTTTCCACAAGGAAGAGAGCCTCTGGCTGGTTGTCAGTCAGACACTCCATGATCTCAAATTTATGTTTTGGTAAAGAACAAAAGCTCTGTGCTAGTTTTAAATTTAAGTGTGGTGTCTCCTTCCTTTAGAGTTATCCCGGAATGGGGCTGTAAAGGACAGGTCGCACTTCGCACAGAATCTGGCCCCCAAAGAAACATGCATGGAGTGTCTGCAGCATTCTTGAATAGTCAGAGCAACTCCTCCGCAGTATATCGTATCTGGTCTAATATCACACAGGTAGAGGGCATGACTCCTGGTGTCGGCCAGGCATGGGCGTGCGCAGACGGGCTTGCCTTTGCAAGCCTGCTGCGCGCATTCGTGCAGCTGCCATGTTTTTGTTGCCCTCCTCCCCAAGTGGGTGTGGCTACTCGCCAACAAGAAATGAGGGGGCAACTAAAAGCAAACGGAGCCCCAAAACTCCACTCCTACATGGCAGGCTCTCCTTCCAGGTGGAGCTACAAGGAAAATAAATGCCAAAGTTAAAATAAGAACAGCAAATTAACAGGGTGAAACGGAAAAAACATGAACTTAATAAAACCGGCGGGCCTGACTTTAAAATAGCCATCATCTGGGATGGGAACCAGGCACCTCCCTGCACCTAGTGCGCTACAAGGAAACAAAGGGAGCACAGCAGGTAGATACCAGCCACTCCTAATCAGATCAGGTAATTGACACACCTTGCGGTATGGAATAGCATATTACATTCTGCTAATCTGTATATATGGGTCATGCCATGGTTTTCTCCTGTTCCTGTTTTTTAAAAAGGTATTTAACCAAAACCAGGCTGCAAAGAGTTAAGTGTGTGCAGAAGGAAAGGTCACATTGAAGTGGTAATGTGCTAGAAAGGAGAGTTGTTTCCACCTGTAAAGCATTTGCAATTTGTGAAGAAGCATACAATGATTTTCTTTTATAAATTTCAAATCACAGCATTAATAACTGGAATTTGGTCTTTGCACTGTAGCCATAATGAATAAGGAGTGAAGCATCTTTGGAGTTTCTTTGGTTTTGGACCATCTTTGCATATATTAATAGGTTCTTGCACCTGTCGCTAGCACCAACACTGGAGGTGGATATGGCCATTACTTGCAAATACATTGTGCTTTTAGGTGTTGTTACTTTTTGAGATAAATATTGTGAGGTCATAAGCATTTCATTTGGTGTCAGAGTTATGCTTTATCTCTCTGATTGTGGTCCTAACCATAACTTGTGAATTTCAGTGTTTTTTTGGGTTTTAATTTGTCACCATACCTCCACTTTAACCGTGTTTTTTTGTGAATCTTTATGTTTTAAAAAATATATATTTTTGAAAGTTATAAACAAAGCTAACCATAACTTGACGTTAACCTTAGGTTCTTTAGTGAATTTTTTGTTAACAGCAATATGAAAAAAAGGGTGGTCTCCCGCCTTTTGCAATTAAAGGCCCCAGAAGCCGCTAAGGCCCAGGGGGGTTTCACATCTTTGTTTTTTGGGGAGTGGCGCCTTGCCACTTCCTGAGCCATATAAAGGCCCTTGGGACCTCTTTCCCCAGGGCTCGCAGCATATTTATTTGGGGAGGTGGCTGCAGGGACCCCACCCGAGCCATGATATGGGTCTAGTGACCACTTCCCCAGAGCCCCAGGCATATTTGATTGGGGGCCTGGGACCACCCCTCCCTGAGCCATTTAATGGCACCAGGGACCCCATCTCTCGGGCCTGACTTAGAACAGTGTCCCGTGGGACCCCATCCCCCGGGACACTGTCGTTCCCAAGGATTCAATTGAGTGGGAGCAAGAAACACAGGATTGTTGCAAAACCATGCAGCCTCCTCCCACCAGGACCCAGGATGGGTGCTGGCAAGGGAGCCGGTGGTCCTCCCGCTGCAGCCCCCAACATGAGGAGTGATAGGTGTCCGAGGTGGGACCTAAACACCCACCAAAAATTATTATTTTTCTTTTCAAATGGTACGGCAGCCCAGAAGTGGGCTCCCTGCATTGTCATTTTAAAAAGAAAAACAGATAGGTTATGAGTGCCCTGGTTGGGACTGGGGCACCAAGACTATAAATATAAAAATTAAAAACATAGTTGCGGCCTCACTGCATCACTATTGAAACAGCGAGGCAGCTCATAGAATATTCACTGCTCTCACCCGGGAGACCCCATTAAAGTCCAGCATGGGCTTTGTTTTTTTAATTCTCCTTGTTGTGGTGCCCCAAGGAGGGGCAGGGGCTCCACCAAAAATGTACAAAGGTGTTGAGAAGGAGCACAACAACCTCCCAGGAAATTTAAAAATACTGTAAGTCTCCTGGGGTCCTGAATGCAAGACCCCAGGAGAGCTCACGATTATTTTTAAAGCACTCTGAGCTGGAGCTGTATGCTCTTCTGCTGGAGTGCAGGGACCTCTTGTGGTTGATTCTATGACTGCATTTTGTAGCCTGAAGGGTGTTAAAGAAAGACTTAAACACACTTAAGGTGTTTCTGAACAAAATGCTTTATTTTAAATATTTTTGTGACAATAATTATTATGCATTGTCATGTGCCTAATTATAAGGATTACATATGGATATTAATAAATTATTGTGGCAACTTTTTGACAAAGTCAATAGATCTGCTTTAAATAGGTTGAAGTGCTACCCCTTGCTAAAGCCAATAGGCAGCCTTTTATATTTTGGCATTCTGGCCCTTTGACAAACCCAGTTGGTCTGCATTACTTAAAATGGCATGTCTTTATATTGTTACTTGTGTTAAAAAAAACTCACAAATTGACAGAAAAAACTAAGGTTAAAGTAATGTTATAGTTAGGCCTGGTAATAATATCTTACTTTAAAGAAAACCTCAGAAATACACAGAAAAAAACAAAGTCTAGAAGGATGTTATAGTTAGTTGAAAACGTTAGCTAAAACGTAACATTTGAAATAAAAAGCACAATAAAATTCACCAGTTATACTTAACTGAAGTATCTATAAAGAACACCCTCGCCATGTAATGCATATGACCTCACGTTGTAAATCACTCATGACATCATTGATAACATCTGAACTGACATCTTTGATGACAACACTGTGGATGACGAGGGCATGAGTTGTAATTACTTCAGTTAACTATAGCTGGTGAATTTCAGTGTTTTTTTCAGTTTAAATGTTACTTTTTAACTGACGTTTTCACCTAACTATGAAGTCATATATATATATATATATATATTTATATTCACTGAAAAACCATAGGTTTTAGGGACAGTTATAGTTAGTTGGACATTGCACTCGTATAAAACCAGTGAAATTCCCCGTTATAGTTAGTTCAGGTAACTATAACTCGCGCCCCCGCAATGCACTGCTGATGACGTCACATATTACATCACTCATGACATGGTCAGTGACATCACTGATGACATCACTGATGACATCTCAAATGACATCACTGATGATATCATCCAGTGACTGTGTGTTTCTGTAAAGTTTAAATATGTTTAATATATATAGGGAAAGGCGTATTGAAGAATGAGTGGGTGTATAAGTGTCTGAAAGGATGATTTAGTAGGTGCGTGACTAACTCTATAAGTGAGTGATTAAACGTATCTTACTGAATGCATGGGTTAGTGACTAAACTGGGTGAATGTCTGTATCCGTCTGTCTGTTGCTGTGTAAGTGGCTGCATGGGTTTGTGAATAGCTACATGAGTGTCTATATGAGTTATTGATTGGTTGTCTGAGTATCTGTATGGGTGCCTGAGTGTTTGTGTGGGTGGGGTGTGTGCGACTCTGTGCATAGATATGTGAGTGGGTGATTCACTGGGTGGATGGTTTCAAGAGTGCATCTGTGATAGACTGTATGGGTGGGTAAGTGTGTGTAAGAGTGTGTTAGTGAGTGAATGTATGTCCCAGTGGTACATGTGTGAGTAACTACATATGTGAAAGGCAGTATATATGTGTGTTGGAGTATATAAATAGCTATAAGCGAGAGTGTGTGATTGTGAGAGTGACTGTATGGATGAGTGTGTGCTTGTATCAGAGATTGTATAAGAGCGTAAGAATGTGCTAGTATTTGTATGAGTAAGTGAGCTGGTGTGTGTATAACTGTATAGGTGAGTAAATGGGTGTGTGCTTAATTTTTTGCATGACTGACTAGGTGTGTGAGTACCTCTATGGATGAGTGGCGGTGTGTGAGTGTTTATATAGGTGTATGAGTGCATATAATAGTCCTGTACTGAGTGACTATAAGTATGAGTGACTGTACGGGTGAGTGAGTAGATGTGTGTGTGTAGACCTAAGAATCAGTGAGTGTGTATATAGTAATTGGTGTTGGAGTGTCTATGGTTTTGACAATGGCAGTCTGTAATTTACAGTGGGTGTATCAAAAGTTATATTAGGGTGTGAGAAGATGCATCAAATTATCACATGGATGATGTCATCAGTGATGTCATTTGAGATGTCATCAGTGATGTCACTGACCATGTCATGAGTGATGTAATATGTGACGTCATCAGCAGTGCATTGCGGGGCGCGAGTTATAGTTACCTGAACTAACTATAACGGGGAATTTCACGGGTTTTATACGAGTGCAATGTCCAACTAACTATAACTGTCCCTAAAATCTATGGTTTTTTCAGTGAATTTGTAAGGTTTTTAAATGCTAATTTCTAACTATAACGTGCCTGAAACCTATGGTTTTTTCAGTGAATTTCAAACGTTTTTAAATGCTAATTCCTAACTATAACATGTCTGAAACCTATGGTTTTTTTCAGTGAATTTCAAAGGTTTTGTAAATGACAATTTTTAAATGTATTAATTGTTATATTTATTTTTTTGATACTGATTTACTACATTTTTTAAACTATTTATTTTTAGATATTTTATTTTTTAAATTACATTATAATTACATTATACATTACATTACAAAATATACTTTCTCAGAATGAATTACTTTAGTTTAAATACTTTCCAAATAGGCAATAGACTTTTAAGTACAGTAGTTACAGTTGTTGCAATGGGCAACACAATTTCAAACACAATGCAACATTGAGCTCAATGTGAATTTCTAGTTAAATGCAATTAGTTACTTTATGGATTACTTTTCTAACCACAGGACTGGATCCTAGATTCAGTCCTGGGACATCTCCTGTAAACAGTTGAGTAAAAGCGTTTTGGTTACAGTAGTGATTTTTAAGGAATATTATTGTATTTTAAAAGTTGACACTTAGAAACTTTTTCACATAGAATCACCAATGTTATCCTATGGGAGGAAATTCACTTAGCAGGTAAGTAGTGTTATCGTTACTTTTTCTTACTCAGTGGTGGATCCTGGATCCAGCACTGGTGCATCTCCTGTAAACAGTTGAAATAATGCATTTAAGTCATACAGGCGATTTTTAAGGAATATTTGTGGTTTGTGAAAATCGACACAAACTTTTCTGCTGAAAAACAGACAATGGATTCATATGGAAGGAAATACAAGTTACTGGTAAATACGGTTAGAATAACTTTTCAGGGTCAGTGCTGGGCTAAAAGATGCAGCACTGGGTTCTCTCCTGATAACAGGTGAGTAAATCGGAATTCGTAGTTCGGCTGATTTTAGAGGAATATTATAAAGTTCCAAAACTCCACACTTAGAAGAACCTCCAAGTGAAACCAGTCAATGTTAGCCTATGGAAGGAAATTCAAGTTACTGGTAAGTACGGTTAGAATTACTTTTCAGGATCAGTACTGGGCTCAAAGATGCAGCACTGAGGTCTCTCCTGATAACAGGTGAGTAAATCGGAATTCGTAGTTCTGCTGATTTTAGAGGAATATTTGTATGTTTCAAAAATCGACACTTAGAAACTTTTTCAGCAAAAAGCAGGCAATGATATCCTATGGAAGGAAATTCAAGTTACTGGTAAGTACGGTTAAAATTACTTTTCAGGATCAGTACTGGGCTCAAAGATGCAGCACTGAGGTCTCTCCTGATAACAGGTGAGTAAATCGGAATTCGTAGTTCGGCTGATTTTAGAGGAATATTTGCACAGTGGTCAAGGGAGGGGTCGGGGCTTCAGGTGACATGTCTGCAAACAGGCCCCGTGGCGCGTTTTAAGATGGGGAATTAAATCCTCCTCAATCCCGAGGGTCCCTAGGGGCCAAGTAGCCCACCAGATACCTCCAGTATGCGCCAGAGAGCTGCGTTGCAGAGAGGTGTTCAGAGGCCACGCCCTTTTTGCACCTCTCTGCAACGCAGCTCTGTGGCGCTTTCTGGACGTACCTGGTGGGCTAGTTGGCCCCCAGGGACCCTCAGGATTGAAGGAGTTTAATTCCCCATCTTAAACGCGCAACGGGGCCTGTTTGCACACATGTCACCTGAAGCCCCGCCCTCCCTTCACCACTGTGCAAACGCGCCCGTGGCGCGTTTTAAGTTGGGGAATTAAGTCCCCTTGAATCCTGAGGGTCCCTGGAGTCCAACTAGCCCACCATGTACCTCCAAAGCGCCACAGAGCTGCGTTGCAGAGAGGTGTAAAAGGGGCGTGGCCTCTGTACACCTCTCTGCAACGCAGCCCCCTGGCGCATACTGGAGGTTCCTGGTGGGCTAGTTGCCCCCAGGGACCCCCAGTATTCAAGGGGAATTCGTTCCCCCTCTGCAACGATCGTTTTTTTTATTAAATGCTTTTTTATGCCCAGGGGTTTTTTGTGGGACTCCCTGAGCACACCTAGGGGGTCAGGGTGTTTCTACCCTGCCCCCTTTGTGCGTTTTGCACACTTGTTTCTTGTGGGTTTTTTTAATCGGCGGGATCCACGCACCCTAAGCGCATCCTGCCGTTTAAAAAAAAAATGCTTTTCTGCCCAGGGGTCCTTGTGGGACCCCTGAGCAGACCTAGGGGTCATGGTGTTTCTACCCTGCCCCCTTTGTGCGTTTTGCGCACTTGTTTCTGTGCCTCGGTTCTACCGAGGCATAAAATGGCTGCCAACACTTCCTGATTTGGAGTGTTGACAGCCAATTAGCATGCAGCTCGTGATCGGGACGGTGCGCGCAGGGTGCGCTCAGGGTGCGCGAATCCGACGCGGCCATAGATATATATGTGATTTTCCTTTTGATTTTCTCAGGAACTACTGAACGGATTTACACCATTTAACAAAAAGGGTTCTTTCTGAACCAAGAACTACCTCTTTGCCAAATTTGGTGTAATTCCGTTCAGCAGTTCGGGCTGTAGCCGTGGCTAAAGTTTCCTATGGGAAAATGAATGGGGAAAACACGTTTTGGGACCCCCCTTTTTTCTTGGCCCCCGCTTGACGAATCACCCCGAGACTTTCAGGATAGGAGCGGACTGGAGCGGGCCACAAAGTTTGAAAATTTCGCGAAGATTCGTCAACCGACGCAAGAGTTATTTCAAATAGAATGTTGCGGACTTCCTATGGAAAATAGGTCCTAACTATAACTATCGCCAGTAGATTATATATATATATATATATATATATATATATATATATATATATGTGCAAAAACAGAAGCAGAGAACTCTGGGTAGTTCTCAAGTTTAGGTGGAAAGCAGCTCCAGTAAGAGCACTCTCAACACCAGCGACACTCTAAATTTGCTCACCTCAAATGTCTGCTTTTCTATCAAAGTCTTTAAGCATAGGATGTATATATATATATATATGTATATATATATATATATATATATATATATATATATATATATATATATATATATATATATATATATATATAACCTCCTGGCAGTCGCCAGTAGCTAGTTATAGTTAAGACCTAGTTTCCAAAGGAAAGGCGTTTTTTGACTTGCCTATATCTTTAGCGCCGGTTGATGAATCTTCACAAAATCTTCCATATAAAAGTGCCCCAGTGATTCTTGTTGTGCATGGAAAGTTTCTGGGAGATCCGTCAATCGGGGGCCGAGAAAAAGGGGGGGGTCAAAAATTAGCGTTTATCATGTTAATTCCCGTAGGAAGTTTAGACATGACTAAAGCCCAAACCACTGAACTGAATTACACCAAATTTGTCAGAAAGGTAGCTGTTGGTCCAGACAGTGACCTTTTTGAATTGGTATAAATCTGTTTCGTAGTTTTTGAGATATTTAGAAAACAAAAATTGTATCTATAGGGGCGCGGATCCTCCGATGATCCGACAGTACCTATGCTGAAATCTGATTGGCTGTCAACACTTCAACCAGGAAGTGTTGGCAGTCATTTGAAGCTGAGTCCCACCAAAAAAGTTTTTAAAAAAAGAAAAGGGGGCAGGGTAGGAATACCCTGACCCCCTAGGTGTGGTGGTATGGTCCCCCTGTGACACTGACAGGGCAAAAATCACTTTTTTTTAAAAACAATTTGCTGCAAAAATGCAACGGAGCCACAGATATGCGGCAAAAATTAAAAAGAAAAACAAGCGTCAGCTCCCATGTTTATTTTGAATACAGCTTCCGGGTGGGCCAGGTCCCAGTGGAAATTTTTTTTTTAAAGGAGGGGGGCACACAAGAGCCCTTTTCCTAAGGCTTATTGAGCCCCGGAGACCGTCACCTCCCTGGGACTTTATTGATAAAAAGGAGGGGGCACACAGGCCCCTCGCCATGGGCTCTATAAGCCCTGGGGACCACCAGCTCCCTGGGGCTAAAGAAAGATTGATGGGGGGGGCCGCACAGATCCCCCGAGTCCTGGGGCCCACCACCTCCCCAGGCCCAGCCCGTGCAGATAAAAGGAGGGGCCTGCATGGCCAATAATGGTCCTGGGGAACACCCCCCTCCCCCAGGGCCAGCTCCTACTATGTACCGGGGTGCCCACCCCCGGGACATATCTGTTTGCTCTAACTTGGGAGCTTTGACAGCTCCTGCCAAGCTGTGAAACCCCTCCCGCATGCTGACAGAGGAGTTTTTGTCTGGAAACAGATGAAAGGATTGCTCTCACAGACAGGGAGCTGCATGTTTAGCAGCTCCCTGTCTATAAGAGCAATGCCGGCTCCCACAAGAGGCGGGTAGCCTGCTAGGACCACGGGGGCCTTGAAGCTCCCCTCCCCCACAGTCCTTGGGGGAAAAGGCACGAAAGAGGCAGAATAAAGGTCAAAAACGAGCAGAAAGAGGCAAAATAGAGGTGAGAAACAAGCAGTAAGAGACAACATAAAGGTCAGAAACAAGCAGAAAACTAGAGGTGGGTGGTAAGCACTGCTCTGCTGGTGGAGTTTGCTGAGTTTTGCCTCTCCACACTCCGCTTGGAATGAGGAGTTTGGCAAAAACTCCACCAACCACAGGTAGAGCGGAGTTTGCTGGCACACTCACCCTTAGACTTCATCCACCAACCAGGAGGTGCGTTTACAGAGTGGTTGAGCAATACTGCTGTGGGGGACTTGCTTGTGGCAACAATAGGGGTTATTGGCCTCCAACAACCCTCAGCAGCCAGGGGGGCTTCATCTCCCAACCAGTAGAGCACCAGGAGCTAGGTTTGCAGAGTGGTTGAGAAAGGGGGCGGGGTCTCCGATGAGGTCTCAGCAATCCCGCTGTGGGGGAACTTACTTGTGGCAACAATAGGGGTTCTTGGACCCCAACGACCCTCAGCCGCCAAGAGGACTTCATTCCCCAACCAGTAGTGTGCCAGGAGGCCCCTTTGCTGAGTGGTCGAGAAAGGGGGCAGGGCCTCGGACGAGGTCTCAGAAATCCCGCTGTGGGGGACTTACTTGTGGCAAGAATAGGGGCTCTTGGCCCCCAACGACCCTCAGCAGCCAAGGGGAGTTCATCCCCCAACAGTAGTGCACCAGAAGGCCCCTTTGCAAAGTGGTTGAGAAAGGGGACGTGGCCTTTGACAAGGTCTCAGCAATCTAGTTGGGGGGGACTTACTTGTGGCAACAACAGGCGTTCTTGGCCCCCAAAGACCCTCAGCAGCCAAGGGGAGTTCACCCCCAAACCAATAGTGCACCAGGAGGTGCATTTGCAGAGTGATTGAGAAAGGGAGCAGGGCCTCCAACAAGGTCTCAGCAATCCCACTGTAGGGGACTAACTTGTGGCAACAATAGGGGTTCTTGGCCCCTAACGGCCCTCAGCAGCCAAGGGAAGTTAATCCCCCAACCAGTAGTGTACCTGAAGGAGCATTTGCATAATGGTTGAGAAAGGGGATGGGGCCTTGGACGAGGTCTCAGCAATGCCACTGTGGGGGACTTACTTGTGGCTACAGTAGGGGTTCTTGGCCCCCAATGACCCTCAACAGCTAAGGGGACTTCATACACAAACCAGTACTGCGCCAGGAAGCCCCTTTGCAGAGCGGTTGAGAAAGGGGGCAGGGCCTCTGACGAGGTGTCAGCAATACCACTGTGGGGGACTTACTTGTGGAATCAATAGGGGTTCTTGGCCCTCAACGACCCTCAGCAGCCAAGGGGAGTTCATCCCCCAACCATTAGTGCACCAGGAGGTGCGTTTGCAGAGTGGTTGAGAAAGGGGCGGACCTCGAACAAGGTCTCAGCAATCCCACTGTGTGGGACTAACTGGTGGCAACAACAGGAGTTCTTGGCCCCCATAGACCCACAGCAGCTCAAGGGACTCCATCCCCCAACCAGTAGTGCACCAGAAGGTGCGTTTGCAGAGTGGTTAAGAAAGGGGCGGGCCTCCATTGAGGTCTCAGCAATCCCGAAGTGGGGGACTTACTAGTGGTAACAATAGAGGTTCTTGGCCCCCAATGACCATCAGAAGCCAAGGAGACTTCATTAGTGGTGGCCAAGCAATACTCGGCCCACTCATGAACTCTGTGGAATTTGGCAGAGTTTTTCAATAACTCCACGGAATTCCCCAGAGTGAAACCCGCGAGCTCCGCCTAGGCCTACAGAAAACGAGCAGAACCCACTCGGTCACTCATGCACCCACTCACAGAACAACTCAGACACTCTCTCAGCCACTCACAGACACATTCACTCATGCACCCACTCACAGAATCACTCATACTGTTTCTTGCCCACTCACAGATCTACTCAGAGACCCATGCACTGAGTCACAGACCCTCTCAGAAACTCACACACCCACTCACAGACCCACTCAGACACTCATATACCCACTTACAGCAGCAGTCATATTCTCTTACACCCACTTACAAACCTACTCATACACCCACTGAGATACTCATGCACTCCCTCACACACTCAATGTCAAAGGTTAGTGGTTATAGTTAGGAAATATAATTTAAAAAAGGTCAAAGAGATGTTATAGTTAGGAAATACAATTTTAAAAAAATTAGAAATTCACTGGAAAAAAAGGTTACAGGGACGTTATAGTTAGGCTCAGATTTTACTTGTACAAAACCAGTGAAATTCAGCGGTTACAGTTACCTGAGCTAACTATAGCTTATGCCCCCGCAATGCACTGCTTATGACCTCACATATTCCATCACTCATGACATGGTCAGTGACATCACTGATGACATCTCAAATGGCCTGACTGATGACATCATCCACAGAACCACTCACACACCTGCTCACACCCCCATACAACCTCTCATTTGCCCACTCACACACCCACACAACCACTCACATACCCATTTACAGACCCATACAAGTACTTACACAACCACTCACTTATTCATAGAGCCACTCACACACCCTCTCACTCACTACTCATACAGCATGATCATATACCAGTCACTCACCCATACAGCCACTAACAGAGCCACGCACTCGCCCATACAGCGACTGGAACACCCAGTTATTGACCTACACAGCCACTCACATACCCACTCACTCATCCATACAGCCTCTCAACAGAGCCACTCACTCACCCATACAACCACTCACTCACACACCCACACACCAACTTACATAACCATCCACACATCCATATAACCACTCACACAGTCATTCACTCAGCCATACAGCCAATCCCACAGACACTCACTCTTGCATACAGCCACTCACACACCAACTCAGTTAACTAAACACTCACACAAACAGCCACTCTCG
>CAWUFW010026994.1:0-29563 GCA_963921515.1 Calotriton arnoldi | reverse complement strand
TGAGTCTTTCTTTGGTATTTCGTTTGACCAGAGGTGCTGTTCACAGAAGATCCCTCGGCTCCTTGTTAAATACAGTCAGTCCTCCCAGGAGTTCTGGAGGTCGTTGGCTGCAGGACAAGGTGTGATTACAGCGCAGGATCTCAGGAAATTGCAGACACGGTAAGCCTGGGGCCAGGTCAGTTGTTCTCTGCAGCTCTCTGCTGGGCGTTCTCTTTTCGTCCTTTTCTAGGGTTACTGGAATCTGCCTTCTGGTTCAGGGCTGCCCCCCTCAAATACTGTGTTATGGGGCGCTTTAGGCTTTGTCACCAGCTGCCAATGGGCTACTGACCTTAGGTGACCACACCTTGGTGTCGCACTCACAGGGGGAGTGAGCACAATCCCTAATCTCTGATTGGGGTGCCTGCCAGCATCTGCAAGATGGCGGCACCAAGAGGGCCACGCCTCCCCCAGCCTGAGGGTGGGGCTGAGCAGAGGGGGGAAAAACACCCTCTGGGGATGGCTAATTTTTCCTGTCTGTCTTCCCGCCCGAAAAGGAGGGGGACGGAAAGGGGCCTCCTCCTGATAGCAGGAGAGGCTGGGGTTGCATTACAAAGGCAGCCTGGCCTTTGAAGCTCGCTCAGCCACAGATGGTTTCTTTCCTGGGTCTGGGCGAGGTGCAGAACACTGCCCAGGAAAGGCTTTGTTTCTGGGCTCAGGGAGGAAGACTTCCACCCCAGGGGTCCAGAAACATTCAGGGGGTGGCAGGCTGGTGTGTACCAGTCAGAACCCACCAGAGACTGTGGTCGTTTTTTCAGGGGCATCTTTAAGATGCCCTCTGAGGAACCACAACCCCACACTGGGCATCAGTGGGTTTAATGTGCTGAGAAGTTTGATACCAACTTTCTGAAGTTTTCAGCGTAGCTATTATGGTGCTGTGGAGTTCGTAATGACAAACTCCCAGCACCATATACTCTTAATGGCATTACTGCACTTACAATGTCTAAGAATGGACATAGAATGTAGGGGTACAGGGCTCATGCACCTGTAACCTCACCACTGGCAGAGGCATCCAGCTAGAGGGGTGGCTGACCTTATGCCAGGGCAGTGGGTTGTAGGCCTGGCACATGACAAAATGCGTCGACTCTACACTTTGTTCTGCACTAAAACACGCAGCCTGCACGGCAGCGCGTGGGTGTTAAGGCATAGGCCTCTAAGGGTGGCATAACAAGTGCTGCAGCCTCTTAGAGAATTTCTGGTCACTGTGTCTGGATACCTGTGGCACTACTTTCATCAGGGGCTGACATGTGGCTGAGGCCAGCTATTGGGGGCAAGGGGCAGTTTTGTGGAAAGAACACAGGTCCCAAATCTGATTGGCAGACCCCAGGCACACAGAGTCAAAGTGCATCAGTAGTCTGGCCAAAGTGGGAAGCATTTACAGAAACCCAGCTTCCTACACAAGTACCTGACAATGGAGCAACCTGGACCATGACCAGGTGAGAGTCGTGGGGCCTAATCTTGCTATTTGGCAGGGGGCTAGGACACTGCCAAGGACAGTGCTGCCATGAAGGTTAACACTCAGCAGAGTACCACAGCTCTCAGTGCCCAGAACCACACCTTTACCACTGCAGGTGAAGGGGCTACCTTACAGGCTTTGTGTTCTGGTGGCCTGTTCTGCTGTTTGAATGTGTCACTATGACTGGTGAACAAGTTTCTTCCCACCCTCTGTTCTGTTGAAGGAGGAGGCCACCACTCAGGGTTGGATAGCCATTTTCCGACTAGTCAGGTCTTTTTTTTTGGCTAGGGGGACTTCACCAGTGCCAATACTGAGTTCTTTACTGGGATAGACCTCCCTGGCCCCTCTGGAACTGTGAAGCACAGCTGCCCACCTTTCCCCACACTGTCTCTTCTTTTCTTTGGGGCTTAGCTGCACTGTCTGCAGGAGCCCTCAGGTTTCTTTGGCAGGTTCTGGCTGACCAGCATTCTTTGGCCTAGACCAACCCTGGGTGAAGTCGTCTCCCAAGGAGACCATCAAGGGGAGAGCTACTGGGAT
Source organism: Calotriton arnoldi (assembly GCA_963921515.1). Lineage (NCBI taxonomy): Eukaryota > Metazoa > Chordata > Amphibia > Caudata > Salamandridae > Calotriton > Calotriton arnoldi. The sequence goes on along the minus strand of CAWUFW010026994.1, from coordinate 27,534 downwards.
CACCACCCCTTCTTCTCTCATCTACAGACCCACAGCGCAGAGCACTGCAGCCACAGCTCAACAGTGACACCCCCCAGACAGCCCTACTTGTTTCCCCTGGACATACTGGCTTGAGAGAACCAACCTGTCATGCACCATGCCAGTGTGACTGGCACGGGTATCTCTCATAGCAGTGGCTGATTCATTTATCAGAAGGTATGTCTACTCCCCTCTGGAATCTCCAGTCATCTTTTGTGGCCCAATTTTCAAGTTAGTTGGCTAGGAGGGCTTCCTCATCTGAGGAACCACCCTCCAGTTACACTGGCAACCCTGAGCTGCATACTCAGGGGCTTGGTTTTTAGGACAGCTAGTCCGTGGTGTGAAACCGTCTTTTGACAGCTGTGATACCATACCTTGTTGGGATCCCAACCTTCTTACCTTGGTACCCAGTTTTAACAGTGTGTCTTTGGGCCCACTCTCCTGCTGTTTTTAAAGCTACCTGGGACTCCTTACTTTATGTTTGGTGGATTTCCCCTGCTGTCCCTGGGACTCCTAGGTCATCAGTCAGCACAATAATCATGGTTTGTATGTCCCATTGCTGCCATGGTATGGTATTTGTTCACCTCACATCTACAGTCTCCACAGGATATCTACATTTGTGTGTCCATTGGTGCAGATATGTGGGTCTGCATTATGATGGTCACTTCTGTCATTGTGTAATTGTTAAATGTTGACAATGTCAGCCCCCATGGGTGATGTTTGTCTGCACATGGCCAAAGGTATGTCTTATTTGCACTGCACTGTTTGCCTCACCCAATCTATGTTGCTATGGGACACAAGCACTACTTTGCCACTGATGTGTTTGTTGTGTGTGACCAGGAATCATCCATGCTGTTTGGCAGTTGCAGCTTTTTCCATGACAACACTTACCTTTTGGTCACTGTGATGATGGGGGTTTTGACCCCATTGCCACAATGTTCAAAATGTGCTTCAGCTATGGACCCCACACTTACATTTTGGTCACTGTGATGATGGGGGTTTAGACCCCATTGCCACAATGTTCAAAATGTGCTTCAGCTATGGATCCCACACTTACATTTTGGTCACTGTGATGATGGGGGTTTAGACCCCATTGCTACAATGTTCAAAATGTGCTTCAGCTATGGACCCCACACTTACATTTTGGTCACTGTGATGATGGGGGTTTAGACCCCATTGCCACAATGTTCAAAATGTGCTTCAGCTATGGACCCCACACTTACCTTTTGGTCACTGTGATGATGGGGGTTTAGACCCCATTGCCACAATGTTCAATTGGGCTTCAGCTATGGATACCACACTTACATTTTGGTCACTGTGATGATGGGGTTTAGACCCCATTGCCACAGTGGTCATGGTCTGCTTGCATTGTGGGAGGCCACACACATTTATGTGTGACACATGTGATAGGGGGTCACATTGTATGTTCATTGTCATGTTCAGTGTTGTAGGCATTTGACACAGACTACACACGCTTGTCATGATGTTGGGGTGATGTCTTTTTCTGACATTCCTTATGTTGGAGTATGCTGGTTGTGTCATGCATTACCCGTCCTATGAGTGGGGATAGTAGTGGTGGTAGGCATCCAGGCCCCCATGAGTAGGGGTGGTGGTAGTGGTAGGCATCCAGGCCCCCATGAGTAGGGGTGGTGGTAGTGGTAGGCATCCAGGCACCCATGAGTAGAGGTGGTGGTAGTGGTAGGCATCCAGGCCCCCATGAGTAGGGGTGGTGGTAGTGGTAGGCATCCAGGCCCCCATGAGTAGGGGTGGTGGTAGTGGTAGGCATCCATCCCCCTATGAGTGGGGATGGTAGTAGTGACAGGCATCCAGGCCCACATGAGTAGGGGTGGTGGTAGTGGTAGGTATCCAGGCCCACATGAGTAGGGGTGGTGGTAGTGGTAGGCATCCATCCCCCTATGAGTGGGGATGGTAGTAGTGACAGGCATCCAGGCCCCCTGAGTAGGGGTGGTGGTAGTGGTAGGCATCCAGGCCCACATGAGTAGGGGTGGTGGTAGTGGTAGGCATCCATCCCCCTATGAGTGGGGATGAGTAGTAGTGACAGGCATCCAGGCCCCCTGAGTAGGGGTGGTGGTAGTGGTAGGCATCCAGGCCCACATGAGTAGGGGTGGTGGTAATGGTAGGCATCCAGGCCCCCTGAGTAGGGGTGGTGGTAGTGGTAGGCATCCAGGCCCCCATGAGTAGGGGTGGTGGTAGTGGTAGGCATCCAGGCCCCCATGAGTAGGGGTGGTGGTAGTGGTAGGCATCTAGGCCCCCATGAGTAGGAGTGGTGGTAGTGGTAGGCATCCATCCCCCTATGAGTGGGGATGGTAGTAGTGACAGGCATCCAGGCCCACATGAGTAGGGGTGGTGGTAGTGATAGGCATCCAGGCCCCCATGAGAGGGGATGGTAGTAGTGACAGGCATCCAGGCCCACATGAGTAGGGGTGGTGGTAGTGGTAGGCATCCAGGCCCCCATGAGTAGGGGTGGTGGTGGTGGTAGGCATCCAGGCCCCCATGAGTAGGGGTGATGGTAGTGGTAGGCATCCATCCCCCTATGAGTGGGGATGGTAGTAGTGACAGGCATCCAGGCCCACATGAGTAGGGGTGGTGGTAGTGGTAGGCATCCAGGCCCACATGAGTAGGGGTGGTGGTAGTGGTAGGCATCCAGGCCCCCATGAGTGGGGGTGGGGGTAGTGGTGGCATCCAGGCCCCCATAAGTAGGGGTGGTGGTAGTGGTGGGCATCCAGGCCCACATGAGTAGGGGTGGTGGTAGTGGTAGGCATCCAGGCCCCCATGAGTAGGGGTGGTGGTAGTGGTAGGCATCCAGGCCCCCATGAGTAGGGGTGGTGGTAGTGGTAGGCATCCAGGCCCCCATGAGTAAGGGTGGTGGTAGTGGTAGGCATCCATCCCCCTATGAGTGGGGATGGTAGTAGTGACAGGCATCCAGGCCCACATGAGTAGGGGTGGTGGTAGTGATAGGCATCCAGGCCCCCATGAGAGGGGATGGTAGTAGTGACAGGCATCCAGGCCCACATGAGTAGGGGTGGTGGTAGTGGTAGGCATCCAGGCCCCCATGAGTAGGGGTGGTGGTAGGCATCCAGGCCCCCATGAGTAGGGGTGATGGTAGTGGTAGGCATCCATCCCCCTATGAGTGGGGATGGTAGTAGTGACAGGCATCCAGGCCCACATGAGTAGGGGTGGTGGTAGTGGTAGGCATCCAGGCCCACATGAGTAGGGGTGGTGGTAGTGGTAGGCATCCAGGCCCCCATGAGTAGGGGTGGGGGTAGTGGTGGCATCCAGGACCCCATAAGTAGGGGTGGTGGTAGTGGTGGGCATCCAGGCCCACATGAGTAGGGGTGGTGGTAGTGGTAGGCATCCATCCCCCTATGAGTGGGGATGGTAGTAGTGACAGGCATCCAGGCCCACATGAGTAGGGGTGGTGGTAGTGGTAGGCATCCATCCCCTATGAGTGGGGATGGTAGCAGTGACAGGCATCCAGGCCCCCATGAGTAGGGGTGGTGGTAGTGGTAGGCATCCAGGCCCCCATGAGTAGGGGTGGTGGTAGTGGTAGGCATCCATCCCCCTATGAGTGGGGATGGTAGCAGTGACAGGCATCCAGGCCCCCATGAGTAGGGGTGGTGGTAGTGGTAGGCATCCAGGCCCCCATGAGTAGGGGTGGTGGTAGTGGTAGGCATCCATCCCCCTATGAGTGGGGATGGTAGTAGTGACAGGCATCCAGCCCCCCCTGAGTAGGGGTGGTGGTAGTGGTAGGCATCCATCCCCCTATGAGTGGGGATGGTAGTAGTGCTAGGCATCCATCCCCCCATGAGTAGGGGTGATGGTAGTGGTAGCCATCAGGCCCCCATGGGTGTGTATGGCATTGGTGATAGCCATCCCGCCCCTATGGTTCTGCTGTTGCTAGTGTACATCATTTCTGCATCCCTATGTGTGTGTGACATATGTCGGTACGTGTCGTTTGTTTGTGTTGTGGGTGTTTGACTTACCGTCTGCGCCGTATGCGTCTGTACCGGTCCCGGTAATAGATGTAGAGTATTGGTAGGACCTGCGCGATGGGATTCATGGTTGGGCCATCTCGTTCGGGTTTCTCGTGGCTTCAACTCGTACTCGTCGCTGGTTTGTTCGTCTCGTCCCCGTGGATCGTCTTGTAGCGCGAATCGGAGCTTATGTGCAGCTCTCCCGGATGCTCTGACGTGCCGGACGTAGCGACGGGTTCGGCGCGTACGGAAGGCGCATCGTACTAGTTCGGCCGGAAGGTGCTGTGTATTTGCTTCCGTGCGACTCGATTCGGGGTTTACCGATCCGGCTCGGGCGGGGAACAGGAGCTGGAATGGGTAAGTACGGCTCGCTCGGAATCTGTGCTGTTATGCGCATCGTACTTGCTCGTTCGGACGACTGTTCGAATCGGTCGGGAAACACGCATTCGGCTTGTTTTTTTTCCGGACAAATAGTGTTAGGTGCGCTTCCGGCCGAGATCGGAATCGACCCCAGAGTCTATAATGTCCCATGCAGTTGGTGTCGAAATGGGGCTAAAAAGCGCTAGGGGTTCTAGCTCCTCCTTCCCCTACTTACGTTGGTACCACTCAGGTGCGATGTGCTGTGGAGTTTATAGTCCCACCACGGAGTGTATGGCGTTATTGTATAAATGCATTGTCATGTTTGGAGAGTGATTTCCAGTGGAAGGACACAAGACTGATACAAGCTCTTCTACTAGACATAATCAGTATTTCATAGAAATTATGTAACTTCTATGAAATATGGAATATGTTTGAAGATCCGGATATCATCCTTGTATGGTATGGCTTTTAAAACACTTCTTTTTGTGCAAAAGATGCATCTGTCTATTTATCTATCTATCTATCTATCTAATCTGACAGACTTAGGGTGGTCTTCCCCCAACTTTTTGCCTGCCTCCCTCTATTTCTCTGACTTTGTTTTTTCTGGCTTTTGGACTCTGTGCACTTTACCCCTGCTAAACAGTGCTATAGTGCCTGCGCTCTCTCCTCTAAACATGGTAATATTGGTTCATTCCCAATTGGCATGTTTAGTTTACTTATAACTAGTCCCTAGTAAAGTGTACTACATGTGCCCTGGGCCTGTAAATTAAATGCTACTAGTAGATTGCCTGCTTACAATGAAAGAAGACAAATGGATTTGGTTGGCCAAAACAGTGGAAAAAGGGCTAAATCAATATGTTGAATGGCATACATTGGCCACTCGGTAATACTTTCTGTTTGTGGCAATTCTTGTAGTTGGATATTACTGATATATATTGTAATTTAAGATTGGTTCCTTTGTGTATTACTGAGGTTCCATCTATAGGATAAGTTGGTCTCCCGGCTGGGAAGACATTGCATTACAGAATATTTTGTGCTACAAGTTTGTTCCAGCTATGGTTGTTTTTAGTCATTATTTGTTAAACTGAATCAACCTTGTCCATTATTTATGGACAATTCCATTGTAGGTCCCCTTAGTTGATTAGTCCTTGATGGCTGCCGCTTTTTCAAAATATTCTTTGACATTTTTTTTTTAATAAGCACCTGACTTGCGGGAAAACCATTCATCTATCTTTTCAGTTTTCCGCTTTTGATGATGTATGTTGTTTTTCTACTTGCAGTATTATGGTACACCTGTTTATGTGTTCCTTTGCCAAATAAATTAGATTCGACTTACCCTGAGTATGGATAGGGAGATTAGATGTCTTGTATAATCCCTGAAGCTATTTCAAGATGGCCGCTACTTCCAGTGAATATAGACGAGAACTTACAAGGGTGCGCTTTCTAGTCCAGGTAAATGACAGTGTCGCAAACCAGTAGGTGTTTTTACACCTGCATATGCATCTAATGCCTCATTACGGCATCTTGTACATACTTCATTTATGTTTACAGTGCCGGGTTACTATCGTTTTACTGATCATCAAATGTACTTCTAAGATGACTGACATTTTTCGGCTTCTTACACGTGATCTGTAATGGGTGCATTTTTAAATTGAGTGAAGTGTTCTGGTTACATAGTTGAAGCTGCTTGTTTGGACCTGTAAAAATATGAGGACGCCACAGCATGGAGTATAAGTAAGTTTTGGGTATAGGAGTTTATGTATGCATCTGACTAGATCGTGAATGCCATTTGATGAGGACTAATTCTTGGCTTTATGTTGTCTCATTCATTTCCTAAAGATAATATGACCCTAATTAACTTTGATTTTGGTAAGATCGATTTCTTGTGGTGATAGTCGATTTCTAGTAAGATTCGGTTTGGAGTATTGATTGTGGGGTTTGTGTTTTAATCTACAGCATGAATTATACACTATAATTGGCATCTGACGTAAAGCCGATTTATATGGAAGCAAGCTATTGATTCATATGGTTTGTAGAGATTGGGGATAAAGGTTTGACACACAGTGCTCCACTGTGTGTTTTAAATGTAATACAGGGCACTTTAAGGTGTTTTTCTAGAATGGTTGAATTGGCACAAATGTATGGTGTTTGGTAGTGGTCACTTGTGGGTGCTTTTATTGTAGGCAGACAATACATTTGGTTAATGGATGATGTATTGATTTGAGTACTTTTGATTTATTAGTTTGTTTGTGTCAGTACGTACAGGATTTACTTCTTCAAAACGCTGAGTCCTGAGGATGATCTCACAGACCCAGTGGGCAATTGAAGACCGAAACGTCAACACCACATCCTTCTTAACTTTAGTCATCACAATTTGTATTTTGTTAAGTCCCTTTCTTGTGAGTATCTGAATTATTGATTCATTGGGACCAAAGATGATTTTTTCATACTGTTTTGGTCAAGAGTAGTGACAGCATTTCCATTAATCCCCATAGTTAACATCATTTAGAGAACTGGAGGGATTATGTGGTGGTACCACTGCTGTTATTATTTGTATATGTATGTGCTTCTTTGAATTCTTTTTATATATACATATATATATATATATATATATATATATATATATATATATATATATATATATATATATATATATATATATATATATATATATATATATATATATATATATATATATATATATATATATATATATATATATATATATATATATATATATATATATATATATATATCATCTACTGGCGGTCGCCAGTAGATAGTTATAGTTAGGACCTATTTTCCATAGGAAATCCACGACATTCTATTTGAAATAACTCTTGCGTCGGTTGACGAATCTTCGCAAAGTTTTCAAACTTTATGGCCCGCTCCGGTCCGCTCCTACCCTGAAAGTTTCGGCGTCATTCGTCAAGCGGGGGCCGATAAAAAATGGGGGTCCCAAAACGTGTTTTCCCCATTCATTTTCCCATAGGAAACTTTAGCCACGGCTACAGCCCGAACTGCTGAACAGAATTACACCAAATTTGGCAAAAAGGTAGTTCTTGGTTCAGAAAGAACCCTTTTTGTTAAATGGTGTAAATCCGTTCAGTAGTTCCTGTGAAAATCAAAATGAAAATCACATATATATCTATGGCCGCGTCGGATTCACGCACCCTCCCGATCACGAGCTGCATGCTAATTGGCTGTCAACACTCCAAATCAGGAAGTGTTGGCAGCCATTTTGTCCCTCGGTAGAACCGAGGGACAGAAACAAGTGCACAAAGCGCAAAAAGGGGGCAGGGTAGAAACACCCTGACCCCCTAGGTCTGATCAGGGGTCCCACAAGGACCCCGTGGGCAGAAAAAGCATTTTTTTTTAAATCGGCGGGATGCGCTTAGGGTGCGAATCCCGCCGAGAAAAAAAAGAAACAAGTGCGCAAAACGCACAAAGGGGGCAGGGTAGAAACACCCTGACTCCCTAGGTCTGCTCAGGGGGTTCCACAAGGACCCCTGGGCAGAAAAGCATTTTTTTTTTTTTAAATCGGGCAGGATGCGCTCAGGGTGCGCGGATCCTGCCGAAAAAAAAAAAATCGAAGCGCGATCTCCCGCGCTTTGATGCAAATTTGCCCCGGGTGGCCCAAGTCCTGGGGGCTTGCGGGGGTGGGTTTATTGTTTATATGGGGGCCTCTAAAGCCCCCAAGCCCCGGGGACCGCCACCCCCGGGGCTTAATAAAAAAATGGTGCGGGAGGGCTCTCCTGCCCTCCAACAGCCCCGGGGACCGCCACCCCCCGGGGCTTCTTTTTTAAATTTTAAATAATGTGTAGGTGGGCTCCAGCCCCCCCACATGCCCCGGGGACCACCACCTCCCCGGGGCACATAGAAAATAAATGTGGGGGTCCTTTACGGACCCCCAAAGCCCCGGGGACCACCACCTCCCCGGGGCTGTGCAATTCAAGGGAGGGGGGCCGCGCGGCCCCCCTCCTGGAGCTCTTGATGGCCGTGGGGACCACCACTCCCCAGGGCCGGCTCCTGCAGTATCCCGGGGTGCCTACCCCCGGGACACTGTAGATTGCTATGACAGGACGGGAGCCTCGCGGCTCCCGTCCTGTCATAGCAAACTGCTTTGGATATTGGAAGAGAGCAGGAAACCTGCTCTCGATTCCCAATATCCAAAGCAAATTGCTTTTCCACACGGGGAGCTGCATGTTAGCAGCTCCCCATGTGGAAAGCAATGCCGGCTCCCAAGGGACGCGGGGAGCCGGCGGGACTGTGGGGGATTGGGGACCCCCCACAGTCCCCAACGGAGAGGGCCAGCCCCAGGGGATGGGGTCCCCGGGGCAAGTAGTGGCCCGGGCAGGGGCCACGCGGCCCCCTCCCCAAAATAAAAAAATACAAATTTGAAGAAAAAAAAAAGGAAAGGCCGGCCCCGGGGATGGGGTCCCGGGGCCTTAAATGGCCTGAGGAGGGGGCCACGCAGCCCCCTCCAAATATTTAAAAATTTTAAAAAGAGGGCATGCCCTGGGGATGGGGTCCCCGGGGCCAATATAGGCCCAGGGAAGGGGGCCACGCGGCCCCCTTCCCGTTTTATTTTAATTTTTAAAAATAATGAAAATCCTCATGCCCCGGGGATGGGGTTTCCGGGGCCAAAAGAGGCCAAGGGAAGGGGGCCACGCAGCCCCCTCCCATACAAAAAAAAAAAAAAGACCGGCATCGTGCCGGAGGCCCCGCCCCACCCTGCAGCAGTCTGCAAACGCGTCCCCTGGCGCGTTTACAGATGGAGAACGATTTCCCTTGAATACTGGGGGTCTCTGAGGCCAACTAGCCCACCAGGAACCTCCAGTATGCCCCAGGGGCTGCGTTGCAGAGAGGTGTACAGAGGCCATGCCCCTTTACACCTCTCTGCAACGCAGCTCTGTGGCGCTTTGGAGGTACATGGTGGGCTAGTTGGACTCCAGGGACCCTCAGGATTCAAGGGGACTTAATCCCCCAACTTAAAATGCGCCACGGGGCGCGTTTGCACAGTGGTGAAGGGAGGGGGCGGGCTTCAGGTGACATGTGTGCAAACAGGCCCTGTGGCGCATTTTAAGATGGGGAATTAAATCCTCTTCAATCCTGAGGGTCCTGGGGGCCAACTAGCCCACCAGGTACCTCCAGTAAGCGCCACGGAGCTGCGTTGCAAAGTGTTGTAAAAGGGGCGTGGCCTCTGTACACCTCTCTGCAACGCAGCCCCTGGCGCATACTGGAGGTTCCTGGTGGGCTAGTTGGCCCCTAGGGACCCTCAGGATTGAGGAGGAATTAATTCTCCAACTTAAAACGCGCCACAGGGCGTGTTTGCAGACATGTCACCTCAGGCCCCACCCCCTTCCTTCACCATTGTGCAAATATTCCTCTAAAATCAACCGAACTACGAATTCCGATTTACTCACCGGTTATCAGGAGAGACCTCAGTGCTGCATCTTTTAGCCCAGTACTGATCCTGAAAAGTAATTTTAACCATACTTACCAGTAACTTGAATTTCCTTCCATAGGCTAACATTGACTGGTTTCACTTGGAAATTCTTCTAAGTGTGGAGTTTTGGAACTTTATAATATTTCTCTAAAATCACCCGAACTATGAATTCCGATTTACTCACCTGTTATCAGGAGAGAACCCAGTGCTGCATCTTTTAGCCCAGCACTGACCCTGAAAAGTAATTCTAACCGTACTTACCAGTAACTTGTATTTCCTTCCATAGGAATCCATTGTCTGGTTTTCAGCAGAAAAGTTTCAAAGTGTCGATTTTCACAAACTACAAATATTCCTTAAAAACGCCTGTATGACTTAAACGCATTCTTTCAACTGTTTACAGGAGATGCACCAGTGCTGGATCCAGGATCCACCACTGAGTAAGAAAAAGTAACGATAACACTACTTACCTGCTAAGTGAATTTCCTCCCATAGGATAACATTGGTGATTCTATGTGAAAAAGTTTCCAAGTGACAACTTTTAAAATACAATAATATTCCTTAAAAATCACTACTGTAACCAAAACGCTTTTACTCCACTGTTTACAGGAGATGTCCCAGGACTGAATCTAGGATCCAGTCCTGTGGTGAGAAAAGTAATCCATAAAGTAACTAATTGCATTTAACTAGAAATTCACATTGAGATCAATGTTGCATTGTGTTTGAAATTGTGTTGCCCATTGCAACAACTGTAACTACTGTACTTAAAAGTCTATTGCCTATTTGCAAAGTATTTAAACTAAAGTAATTCATTCTGAGAAAGTATATTTTGTAATGTAATGTATAATGTAATTACAATGTAATTTAAAAAATAAAATATCTAAAAATAAATAGTTGAAAAAAATGTTGTAAATCAGTATCAAAAAATAAATATAACAATTAATACAATTAAAAAATTGTCATTTACAAAACCTTTGAAATTCACTGAAAAAAACCATAGGTTTCAGGCACGTTATAGTTAGAAATTAGCATTTAAAAACCTTACAAATTCACTGAAAAAACCATAGGTTTCAGGCACGTTATAGTTAGAAATTAGCATTTAAAAACCTTTGACATTCACTGAAAAAAACATAGGTTTTAGGGACAGTTATAGTTAGTTGGACATTGCACTCGTACAAAACCCGGTGAAATTCCCCGTTATAGTTAGTTCAGCTAACTATAACTCGCGCCCGCAATTCACTGCTGATGACGTCACATATTACATCACTCATGACATGGTCAGTGACATCACTGATGACATCACTGATGACATCTCAAATGACATCACTGATGACATCATCCATGTGATAATTTCATGCATCTTCTCACACCCTAATATAACTTTTGATACACCCACTCTTATTTACAGACTGCCATTCGCAAAACCATACACACTCCAATACCAATAACTATATACCCACTCACTGATTCTTAGGTCTACACACACACATCTACTCACTCACCCGTCCAGTCACTCATACTTACAGTCACTCAGTACAGGACTATCATATGCACTCATACACCTATATAAACACTCACACACCGCCACTCATCCATAGAGGTACTCACACACCTAGTCAGTCATGCAAAAAATTAATCACACACCCATTTACTCACCTATAGAGTTATACACACACCAGCTCACTTAGTCATACAAATACTAGCACATTCTTGCGCTCTTATACAATAACTGATACAAGCACACACACATCCATACAGCCACTCTCACAATCACACACTCTCACTTATAGCCTTTTAACTGCCTTTTACATATGTAGTTACTCGCACATGTATCACTGAGATATACATTCACTCACTAACACACCCATACACACACTCACCCACCCAAGCAGTCTATCACAGACGCACTCTTCAAATCATGCACCCAGTGAATCACCCACTCACACATCTATGTACAGAGTCGCAAACACCCCACCCACACAAACACTCAGGCACCCATACAGATACTCAGACAACGAATCAATAACTCATATAGACACTCATGTAGCTTTTCACAAACCCATGCAGCCACTTACACAGCAACAGACAGACGGATACAGACATTCACCCAGTTTAGTCACTAACCCATGCATTCAGTAAGATACGTTTAATCACTCACTTATACAGTTAGTCACGCACCTACTAAATCATCCATACAGACACTTATACACCCACTCATCCTTCAATACGCCTTTCCCTATATACATTAAAAATATTTCAACTTTACAGAAACACAGTCACTAGATGATGTCATCAGTGATGTCATTTGAGATGTCATCAGTGATGTCATCAGTGATGTCACTGACCATGTCATGAGTGATGTAATATGTGACGTCATCAGCAGTGAATTGGGAGGGGCGCGAGTTATAGTTAGCTGAACTAACTATAACGGGGGAATTTCACGGGTTTTGTACGAGTGCAATGTCCAACTAACTATAACTGTCCCTAAAACCTATGGTTTTTTCAGTGAATTTCAAAGGTTTTTTAAATGCTAATTTCTAACTATAACGTGCCTGAAACCTATGGTTTTTTCAGTGAATATATATATATATATATATATATATATATATATATATATATATATATATATATATATCAAAAGAAAACACGTACTATTTAGTAACGTGATGCAGGCCACACCAACAGTGCTTCGTAAAATCCTTTATTTCAAGGCAAACAGAAGGCATAACGCGTTTCAACTCATGCGAGTCTTTGTCAAATGCTCATATTCATTGGGTAAGTTCATTGGTTCTTTTAAATATTCAAAGCTGGAGACATTGAGAACGGACTGATAGCCTACATATTGGATTTAAAGCAGCAGTGAATAACATTTCTGAGTTTTTAAATGAATTCATTTTGGCCTTGATGGAAAGTATTCTTTTCAATTTCATTTATAAATTCGTCCTGTTTAAATATAGTATTTACAATTTACATCATTACATGCCTTAAATTTCCTTGTTTAGCAGTCATCTCGACCACAGCTACCATAATGCTCCATTCCTGCTGTTCGTGCATCTTCAGTCATTTATAATTTGTTCTCAATTCAACTTTAAGCTTGTTTTCACTTTGTGCCTTGTGATTTCATCACGCATTCACAGAAAAGTTCCATATACTGGCAAAGGTCACAGTCATAACGGAAACAGAACCGCTCCAACTCAGTTCTTAATGAATTCATACTTGCCTTGAAAATAATGTTCATGGAAGCACTGCGTGCAAATGAATTCCATACTCCCAACACTGGCTGATTAAAAGTCAATTTTCCAAAAATAGAAGCGGGCCTCTGCACAGTGGCCCTGCCATCGATATTCTGTTAATGTTCAGATTTCCAGCCGGCAAGTACTCACGTTCAAGGAAGCACATATACATAGGAATCCAACCGCAAACCCTGGCTGATTCAAAGTCCATTTCCCAAAATAGAAGCGGGCCTCTCAACGGTGGCCCTACCATCAATACTCTGTTTAATGTCCAATTTTGCAGCCGGCGGGCGCTCCTTTACGGTAAAGGAATGGAGGAATGGTATTGGTCTGTCTATGGTTTCGATATTGGTAGACTGTATTTTAGAGTGGGTGTATCAAAGGTTATATTAGGGTGTGAGGAGGTGCATCAGATGATCACGTGGATGATATCATCAGAGATGTCATTTGAAATGTCATCAGTGATGTCATCAATGATGTCACTGACCATGTCATGAGTAATGTAATATGTGACATCATCAGCAGTGCATTGCGGGGGTGCAAGTAACGGCCGAATTTCTCTGGTTTGGTACAAGTGAAATGTCAACCTAACTATAACGCCCCGGAAACCTGTGGTTTTTTCAGTGAATTTCGAAGGCTTTTTAAATGCTAATTCCTAACTATAACATCCCTGAAACCTATGTTTGTTTTCAGTGAATTTCTAAGGTTTTTTAAATGCTAAATCTTAAGTATAAAATTATTGTAATCTTAGCTTTTTTACGGTATTTCTAATTGTTTTATAGAATTCCTTTTATTTAAAAATGATTGGAAGTATATTTGTAAACTTTTCTTTTTAAAATTATTCATAGCTTTTCTAAAATCTTCTTTAATAATTAAAATCACTCTTTTAAAATACATATATCATACACTACTAAAAATGTATTCTGTTATTTATGTGAACAAGTTAAATGTATATTTAATTTAAATAATGCTTTCAATACTGTGAAACTTGTTTTATTGTACTGTTATGCTATTTTTAAAAAAACCTTTACAAAGGAGTCGCGCACCCTACGCAAACCTACATGATGGGTACGCTGATTCCAGGTGCGCGAACCCTGCTGCCACGTATTTCCTGAATCGCGCAGGAGTCGCGACTCCGGCATACTTTCAAAAGTATGAAATATCATTGTAGAAATGTTAAATATTAGTTTTGGTTAAAGACTTTCACTAATATACTTTAGAAAACAATTTATAAACAGGAATTTATACTTTAGAATTAACTGTAGGAGATTTTATGAGTGCGCAATGTATGCGCGTAGGATGCATGACCCTTGCCGGCACGTATTCCCAGGGTCGCGCAGGGGTCGCGACTCCGGCATAATTTTCAAAGTGTGAAATATCACTGTACAAAGTTTAAATATCAGTTTTGCTTAAACAATTTCACTAATATACTTTTTAAAATATTTTATAAACACCTATTTATACTTTATAATTATGTATACGAAATTTTATGGGTGTGCGACGTGTACGCGACGGGTGCGTGCACTCTACGCGACTCCATGTGACCTGAAAAGAAAGCTTCTGATTGGTTTAAAAACTTTTCATTCTGTTAGAAGGAGGATCTAACACCTATTTTATTTCTCTTATTTTTGGTCTGTCTTCCTGGCTAGACCTGTTTATTCTAGCCTGTTGCAATTTCTTTTTTGGGTGTGTTTTTTGACTTTTTTTCTTAAAAATGGCATGCAGTCACCCAGAAAAAGAACTCTTGGAAGAGGTAGATGATATGGAGGAGCCTGTCAAAAATAGAAAGGAGAGTGTTGTTTGGGCTATCTTTACAGTGCCAGAGGTTGAAAAAAAGGTCAATGTAAGAAAGGTTACTTGCAAATTGTGCAAAAGAGTACTTTCAAGAGGATCTGAAAAAAGTACTCTTGCGGAACATCCTCTATGAAAAAGCACCTGGAGACAATTCACCCAGTTCATTTGGCTAAAGAAATCATGCAGAGAGAAAAAAATGAACAAGCTGCCCAGGTTGACCCAAATGCTCCATCTACGTCAACTGCAGTAGTTCCACCTTCACCTCAGCCACACATTTTCCCTGAGCTTGTGGATGTTTCAATCAACTGTAAAAAATGTGATGCAAAACTCTGCGTTGGGGAGCAATGCATTGATGTTATACTGAATGCAATTAAAACACACAAGTGTTAATTTTTTTTTACATGCTCCCAAATCTTCTTTTTCCTTTTTTTCAAATAGTTATAATAGACTGTTGAATTTAGTTTTGCTTGAAAAAAAGTCAAAAACACAAAAAAAGAAAAAACTGTTAGAAAATAGTTTTTTTTTAAAATTGTTAAAAAACAGTTCTTACGGAACTACATAAACTGGTTAAAAATAGAAAAATTGCCTGAGTGATTGCATGAGTGCAGGGATAGTGCCTGAGGGATTGCAGGAGTACTTGCATAGTGCCTGGGTGATTGCATGAGTGCATGGGTAGTGCCTGGGTGATTGCATGACTGCATGGCTATTGCCTGGGTGATTGGAGGAGTGCATGTGTACTGCCTGAGTGATTGCAAGAGTGTAGGAGTAGTGCCTGAGTGCATGTATGAGTGCATGGGTAGTGCCTGAGTTGTTTTATGAGTGCATGGGTAGTGCCTGTGTGATTGGAGGAGTGCATGTGTACTGCCTGAGTGAATGGAGGAGTGCATGGGTAGTGCCTGGGTGATTGCATGAGTGCATGGGTAGTGCCTGGGTGATTGGAGGAGTGCATGTGTACTACTTGGGTGATTGCATGAGTGCAGGGGTAGTGCCTGAGTGCATGGATGAGTGCATGGGTAGTGCCTGAGTGATTGCATGAGTGCATACATAGTGCCTGGGTGATTGGAGGAGTGCCTGGGTGATAGGAGGAGTGCATGGGTAGTGCCTGGGTGATTGGAGAAGTGCACGGGTAGTGCCTGAGTGCATGGATGAATGCATGGGTAGTGCCTGGGTAATTGCATGAGTGCATGGGTAGTGCCTGGTTGATTGGAGGAGTGCATGTGTACTGCCTGAGTGATTGTATGAGTGCAGGGGTAGTGCTTGAGTACATGGATGAGTGCATGGGTAGTTCCTGGGTAATTGCATGAGTACATGGGTAGTGTCTGGGTGATTGGAGGAGTGCATGTGTACTGCTTGGTTGATTGCATGAGTGCAGGGATTGTGCCTGAGTACAGGGATGAGTACATGGGTAGTGCCTAAGTGATTGCACTAATGCATGGGTAGTGTTTGGGTGATTGGATGAGTGCATGGGTAGTGCCTGTGTGATTGAAGGAGTGCATGGGTAGGGCCTGTGTGATTGCATGAGTGCAGGGGTAGTACCTGAGGGCATGGATGAGTGCATGGGTAGTATTTGAGAGAATGGATGAGTGCATGGGTAGTGCCTGGGTGATTGCACAAGTGCATGGCTACTGCCTGGGTGATTGGAGGAGTGCATGTGTACTGCCTGAGTGAATACAAGAGTGCAGGGGTAGTGCCTGAGTGCATGGATGAGTGCATGGGTAGTGCCTGAGTGATTTTATGAGTGCATGGGTAGTGCCTGTGTGATTGCATGAGTGCAGGGGTAGCGCCTGAGGGCCCATCCAAGACCATTAATACCTGCCCATACTGCTCTTTTACATTTACACCATTTTTAAAAGCTCAATCTATAAAAAAGGAACATGTACCTTATAGAATGTTCCTCCTGAACTGTAGATCCTTGCCAAAACTTGCAACAGAAATTGCCATGCTCCCAGAGGACGAGCTCCCTGACGCCTTATTTTTAACTGAAACTTGGCTCACTAGCGAGTCCGACTCAGTTCTTGCAAAAAATCTTCCTTCTGGTTACCTCATCCAAAGATTAGACCGCAAAAGCGGTAAAGGGGGAGGGATCGCTATTATTTATAAAGATCGGTTCAACTGCTGCATTACAACCGACCCGCTACCTAACTGTGAGAGCTTGGCATTCTCAATCAGCTTTTCACCTACTCATACATTTTCAGGACTATTGATTTACCTTTCCCTCGGAACACCGGGATAATTTCTTAAAGCATTTAGCGAAACTGTTGCCAACTTAACTAGTTCTCCATCCAATTTCACGGTTTTGGGAGACCTCAATCTGCATTTAGACGACCCCAATAACTCTATCATCTCCGAGTTAGTCGAAAACCTCCTCGCGCTCCAGTTCAATCAAAAAGTGTTGGGAGGTACTCATATTAAAGGCCATCTTCTGGACCCAATCTTCAATAATAATGAGGAACTCTCAGTAGGGGCACCAACGTAACTTCCATGGTCAGATCACTTTTTGATCCCCCTGTCATGGGCCATTACGGGGTCACCAACCTTATTCAATAAGATTATTAGTCAGGAACGTCCATGGTCCAAACTTCCCTCGAACAGTGGATCTCAGCTCTGGACGCTACCACTCCTTCTAATGATTCAAACCTGATTGTGGCCAATGATATGTTTAACACATGGATCGAGCTTTCGCTAGATCATGCTCTCCCTAAACAATCGTGCCCTAAAAAAGTAAGGTCTAAGATTTCGCCATGGTACTCTCTGAAGCTCTGCAAACTTAAACAAGCCTGTAAAAAATTGGAAAGGAAATGGAGAAAGGACTATGCAGCCCCCAGCAAACAAAGATATAGGGAAGCTATTAAAATTTATCAAGCCGAAATCAAAAGGGCACAAGCCGCGTACTATGGGGGAAAAATCGTTCTGGCCTCCAATGCGCCGCGGAAAATCTCCTGTATTGCTAAAACTCTCATTAAACTCCCCACACCACAAGCTACCACAGATGCCGCCCTCTCCCGTTGCAATAACCTGGCAGAATTCTTCCACAAGAAGATCCATGAAATATATATTACATTTCCTGGTGCAACCACTCACAAGGACTCGTATTCTTTGAATAAATACCCCCCGGATACTCAACCAACGCTGGATCATATCCCTTTACTTGATCTTAACTCTTTAGAAGTCATTCTGGCCCGGGTTAAATCAGGATCACCTAGGGATACAGCCCCCCCACATGTTATAAAATTAGCAACGGGTACAATCCTCCCAGTGATTCAAGACCTGATCAATACCTCCATCTCTTCAGGAGTGGAAATGTGCCATGGTAAAAGCATTACTAAAAAAAAACAATCTGGACCCAGGAACCCTGGGGAATTATCGGCCTATTTCCCACCTCCCAGTAATCAGCAAAATTCTGGAAAATCATGTTAATTCAGTATTATCTTGGTTTCTAGAATCAAATAACTTGCTCTTCACAGACGGGCTTACGGCCCCTACATGGGACAGAGACAGCACTCCTAGCGGTGGCTGAAGTGTCCAGGAGGATTTTGGATCAGGGTGGCACAGCGGCCATTATTCTCCTGGATCTCAGCGCCGCATTTGACACCGTCAACCATTACTCCTTGACCCTCAGACTGAGGAGATTGGGAGTGTCAGGGGGTGTTATCACTTGGCTACAAGCATTCTTAGAAGACAGATCTTTTCAGGTCTTCGAGGGAGAAGCTGTGTCTAAGCGAATGGCCCTCAGCTGCGGTGTGCCTCAGGGATCCTCCCTGAGCTCTACGTTATTTAATATATACATGAGGCCGCTGGCTGAGATAGTCCAACCCTTTGGCATAAAAATCGTTACATACGCCGACGATACACAACTTGTCATGGCCTTAAATCACCCGAACAATTCATCCGCAAGCTTTGACCCTTGCTTAGAGGAGGTTGCTAAATGGATGGAGCTCTCTTGCTTAAAATTGAATGGAGACAAGGCGGAGCTTAGGCTCCTAGGCAACTCCCCATCTTCTCATATAGAGCTATAGTGGCCAAATTGTTTTGGCCCTGCCCCACCACCAAAGAATCAAATTAAAAGTCTTGGCATGTGGCTGGATCGCTCCCTGACTTTTGGGCACCAAACAGCGAAACTGTCTGCAACATGCTATGGCATCATGAGGATGCTTCGGAAAGTTCTTCCTCTCCTTCCGTTCCTGGCAAGAAGGATAATGGTCCAAGCACTGATTCTCTCGCGCATGGACTACGGAAATGCGCTCTATCTAGGAGCTCCTAAAGCCACTACAACCAGACGTCAGATTTTTCAGAATTGTGCAGCCCGTTTGCTCCTAGATGTCCCTTATCGACCAAACCTGCGTTGAAAGCCATACACTGGCTGACAATATTGGAGAGAATCAAATTCAAAGCACTCTGTATTACCTATAAGTCCCTTTGGGGAAAGGGATCGGCGATCTATCAATCTATGATAATCCCTTACCACCCTAACAGAAGCCTCCGCTCAGCAAAGTGTTGTTCGCCACTGTGCCAAAAATAAAGAGAGCAAGAAGTGCTGGCCGCTCTTTCTCCTATAATGCGGCCAGGCTGTGGAATACCCTTCCCCCCACATACTTCAGGATTCCAACCATTTGTCTTTCCAGAAATTACTTAAAACATGGCTTTTCAAAGTCACTGCTCAGTAAAGGTGTTGCCTTGGTCCACGTCTGCGAACAGCGCTGGGATGCCTTAGGGTAGCTACGTGCTCTATAAATGTTTTTTTCATTCATTCATTCATTCATTCATTCATTTCATGGGTGAGTGCATGGGTAGTATTTGAGAGAATGGATGAGTGCATGGGTAGTGCCTGGGTGATTGCATGAGTGCATGGCTACTGCCTCGGTGATTGGAGAAGTGCATGTGTACTGCCTGAGTGCATGGATGAGTGCATGGGTAGTGCCTGAGTGATTTTATGAGTGCATGGGTAGTGCCTGGGTGATTGGAGGAGTGCCTGTGTACTGCCTGAGTGATTGGAGGAGTGCATGGGTAGTGCCTGTGAGATTGCATGAGTGCATGCATAGTGCCTAGGTGATTGAATGAGTGCATGGGTAGTGGCTGGGTGATTGCATAAGTGCATAGGTAGTGCTTGGGTGATTGGAGGAGTTCATGTGTACTGCTTGGGTGATTGCATGAGTGCAGGGGTAGTGCCTGAGTGCATGGATGAGTGCATGGGTAGTGCCTGAGTGCATGGATGAGTGCATGGGTAGTGCCTGAGTGATTACGTTAGTGCATGGGAAGTGCCTGGGTGATTGGAGGAGTGCATGGGTAGTGCCTGGGTGATTGGAGAAGTGCACAGGTAGTGCCTGAGTGCATGGATGAGTGCATGGGTAGTGCCTGGGTGACTGGAGGAGTGCGTGCATACTGACTGAGTGATTGGAAGAGTGCATGGGTAGTGCCTGTGAGATTGTTTGAGTGCATGAGTAGTGCCTAGGTGATTGGATGAGAGCATGGGTAGTGGCTGGGTGATTGCATAAGTGCATAGGTAGTGCCTTGGTGATTGGAGGAGTTCATGTGTACTGCTTGGGTGATTGCATGAGTGCAGGGGTAATGCGTGATTGCATGGATGAGTGCATGGGTAGTGCCTGAGTGATAACATGAGTGCACGGGTAGTGCCTGGGTGATTGGAGGAGTGCATGGGCAGTGCCTGGGTGATTGGATAAGTGCATGGGTAGTGCCTGAGTGCATGGGTAGTGCCTGGGTGATTGGAGAAGTGCATTGGTACTGCCTGAGTGCATGGATGAGGGCATGGGTAGAGCCTGGGTGATTGCATGAGTGCATGGGTAGTACCTGGTTGATTGGAGGAGTGCATGTGTACTGCCTGAGTGATTGTATGAGTACAGGGGTAGTGCTTGAGTACATGGATGCCTGGGTGATTGCAAGAGTGCAGGGGTAGTGCTTGAGTACATGGATGAGCACATGGGTAGTGCCTGGGTGATTGCATGAGTGCAGGGGTAATGCCTGAGTGCATGGATAAGTACATGGATAGTGTGTGAGTGATTGCATGAGTGCATGGGTAGTGCCTGGGTGATTGTACCAGTACATGGGTAGTGCCTGGGTAAATTGAATGAGTGCGGGAGTAGTGCCTGAGTACATAGATGAGTGCATGGGTAGTGTTTGAGGGAAAGGATGAGTGCAGTAAAAGTGTCTCTAAACATTATTTCACGTTATCATGCATATTACATTATTTGTTCTTACCTTTTTTACTAATGTAGATACAAAACTCAGTGGAACTATTTTAGAGTAGTTTTGTTGTAAACTGATTTAAAAATCTTTTCAAACTTCACCATTACCTTCTGTAAAAAAGTAGAAGAAAACCTGTTATGGAATATAATAATATACTTTTAAGAACACAACATAATTTTAGAATTATATAACATTTTCAGTTTCCCTTTTTGCTGTTCTCAGATTCTACTGAATTTCACCATACACAGTGATTTTAATGTAGTATCATCATACAACAGCGGGAAAAAAACAATCAACGAGATTGTAAAAAAACAAACAAATCAGCATTGAGCATTTTTAGAATATGTGTAGCTATGTGTTTACCTATCTACAGTTTCTTAATTACATTCTTCAAGTACATTAAGTATTTTATTTCTCTCAAGTACATTTTGTAAAATGTACACTCTGATTTAGATCTCGTATAATATAGACAACAAATATATAAACTATTTGTTTCTAAACACAATTTTCCAAATACAATAAGAATTAGCACAAACAATAATCCATACACTAATTGTTCACATCTTCCCAATAGGCCGAATAATGTTTCTGAAACTTTTGCATTAAAAATATCCAAAATAAACTCATTAATTTGTGTTCACATCTTCCCAATAGGCCGAATGATGTATTCAAAACTTTGGCATCAAAAATATCAGATATGAATTTGGTAATTCGTAAGGCAACCTAGATTTGAATTCCAAATGGGCATCATTGCAATGTGTCCATCCTTTATTGCACTTTAAATACACAGTATAGTGTCCAGATGGTGTAGTAGGTCCATCATGGAAAATAATAGCCACTGCTTTAAAAGTTATTCCTGAAATTGATACTTGACTTGCCACAAAATGTTTAATTTTGGTTTCCAATTGTCTTCCATTTGCTCTACAAAGTTGTAGCATTAAAATGACATATTTTCTAAATCTTTCTATATATAATGTTGACAACATTTCTGATTTACAATGAGAACATTTCATATCTTGATTAGCTGTTTTTACTAATTTGTTAAAAGATACAGATTTGCATACTGGTATCATCGAGTATATGAATCGTTCAGTGTCTTTTTCTGTGGTAGAAGAAAATAAACACTCTTCACATTTATGATCCCATCTGTAACTTAGTCCAAATACAGTATACATTTCTATTCCTTCATCTTCCAATACACCAAGCATAAGGATTAGAAATTCTTGTGCATCTTGTTGTATATTGAGTGTAAATTTCAAAGAACCAGTATATATATCCAAAAGATGCCGAATGCCAGAAGGAGTATGGATTTTACTTCTGTCAGTTACCAACTTTTGAAAAACATAATGTAAAAAGAACAAAATCTTTTTTCTCGAATTTCCATAATTTCATGATGAAGATCTTCTAGATAAAACACAACATTCACAATTACATTAGCATAGCAGTTGATACCTGAACTATTTTCTAACTTGTATCCTACAATATCATCAACAGTGTCCATTTTCATTTTCTTTGCACCTTCATGATTCTCTTCAATAGTTTTTTTTTTTTATCTCAGTAGAATGTTTGTCATATTTCCGTTTTGGACACACTACACGTTTCTCATATATGGGATATTCACCTAAGTTAGGAGCATTAAGTCTTCTTAACCGATTGTACTCTCTTACACAAATTGCATCAGCACTAATCTTTTTCTCATCAAAATCAATCAAATACAAACCAGATAATGTTCTTACCCGAGACAATGCAACATATGCCATTCCCTCTTTAAACACTGTACTTCCAATATTTACCAAAGCACTGTCTACACTTAAACCTTGAGATTTATGAATAATTAATGCACATGCTAAAGACAGAGAAAACTGTTTTCTATGAACATATAAGTCTTTTACAAGCAAAAAACGTACAGCACAAAAGCCCAATCTGTTTTACCTCTTCAATCTGATCAAATTTAATCTTCATAAATTCAATTCTATCTCTGTTCTGAAAATTTACAAAATCAACAACTTTTCCCATTGCTCCATTTACTAAACCTTCTTCTACATTCAAATTAAGCCGTAAAAAGTACCCGACAGTTTATACATACATGTAAAGTCTTTTCTAAACCTGCAGTCTTAGATACAGACTTTTCCAAAGAATCCAATTTTGACTGTAATTTCTCTGAGAGACGAATAGTCACTCCTTGGTGTTCCATTTTATCAATAGCTTCCATTTTCACTATTGGTTGTTTTTCCAATTTCAAAAGCTCTTCATTGAATGTAGAACACTCTTGCAGTGTAGGCATTAGGCAAACTATAGACTTCTTTTCTCCAATTTTTTTACATTATTTCAGGTGCTGTGTTTTCGGTTGTAAACAAGTTCCTTAGTAGCCGACTTTGTAAAGCTTGTTTACCATGTTTTGTCAAAACACCAAGGAGCATATGTACAAGCCCCTATCGCCACCACAACGTAACTTTTACGGACGTTGTGGTGGCGATAAGGACTGCGCCTTATGTACAAGGTAGCGTTAAACTACTTAACATGGCTTTATGCTGCCTTGTACATAAGGCACCCTTTCACGCTATGGTTAGCGTGAAAGGGGCGTGCAGTGGGTGTTGTGGTGGGCGTTCCACCGCAACACCCATTGTATTTGACGCTGCTCCCTATGTACAAGGGTGGCGTACATAGGAGGAAGCGCCAAAATTAAGACCAGGAAAACCCTGGTCTTAAGGTGACGAAACAAGGAGAAATGCATTTTTTCTCCTAGTTTTTGCTTTTTCCATGTGTGCTGCCTTGTGCAGCACACATGGAAAAAGCAAAAGCCATGGTTTTTATGTACAGGAAGGTGTTCCTTCCTGTACATAAACAAACCTCTTAAAATGCCATTTGTCACTTTCATGTGTGCTGCATAAAGCAGCACATGAAAGTGACAGAATTGCATTTATGGATTGTTTATGTGCAGGAAGGGACACCTTCCTACACATAAACAATCCTCCCCTGCACACAGACACCCTTGCACTCTGGTGCAAGGGTGCCTGCATTGGAGCTAAGTTGGTAAAATTAGCGCCATTGCAGGGGGAAACGCAAGGCTGCACCACATTCTTGTAAATATGGTGCAGCTTTGCATTTCCGAAGTGGCGGAGAGTGTTATTAAGCCAAGAAAGCTAATGACATGCTCTGCCACTTCATTGTACATTTCCCCCCAATTCTTATATCTTTAAGAATATTTCCATAATCTACATCACTAGCTTGTCGCATATTCTTAATAGGTTCTTTATATTCAAAATGTAACCAAAAAAACTGGTTGCCCTTTTACAGGAGTAAGTTGTAGTAGATCGCCAAATACAATTACATGTTTTCCTTCAAACAAAACATCATAATCTGTTTTAAAATCTGTTGCATTCTTAAATGTACAAAAGCAAGCATTAAGTTTGAGATCATGCTCACCTCATCAATGATTAGAAGTTTCATTTTCTTCAGTAGTCTTAAAACTTCATAACAAGCTTCTCTAGATAGCTTCTGATATTCCAATTTATTTTCATGTTCAACTGGTAGCATAAGTAATCGATGTAAAGTAATCCCTTTAATGTTGTGTGCTGCTAATCCAGTTGGAGCTCTTACAAGACAAGATAAATGTGATTCAGTAGTTTTGTGTAGATAACTGGTCAAAACTTTAAGTGAGAAACATTTTCCTGTTCCAGATTGACCACTGATGTACATTAGAATAGGTTTAAATGATGTGCATTGGCATTCTTTCTTTTCATGCAGCAAACCATGCTGTATCTGTCCTGTCACTTGCTGATATATTTCTTTTTGTTCAATATTTAGTTCTTCTTCCAAGTTTGCCAACTGGATAATATCCTGTTGTGCTTGTTGCATTGCCATTTCTATTTAATTCATGGCTATTGCTGCTTCATTTTCAATAATTGGTTGTCCTAGTGGATCTTGAGTGAGTGGAGCAGAACTTTGACTATCTTGAGAACTGTCACTAGCTATTTCAGCTGCAATAGTAGTTTCTTGTTCAATCTCATCATTTAACATTTGTAGATAAGTTGGGAAAATTGGGCATTGAATGCTATCTTTACATGCATTAAAAGAATCTTCATACAGTTTCTTTCCACACCCAGCTAACATCTTATCACAGCGCCAGGGTACCCGTAGGGTGTCAGCTGCGCTTTACAAGCAATTATAATAATAATAATAAGGCTTGAAGAGTTGCAGAAGTGCTAAATAGAAAAATTCTCTTTAACTGGAGTTTTGCAACTGAGTTTTCTGTGGTTAATAGGATTTCCTTTGACATGTTTTACCAAACATCCGTCACATCCAATTACTGCATACTTTTCTACATTTATATTTTCGGTAAAATTTCTCTTAAAGCTGTAATGTTGCAGTACTTCATAAAGACATAGGTTTTCCTGATGTGGACTCCTTTTGGGATAGTATCTATCCAACATTTTAGTTTTAACAATATCTGTACTTTCTGGTTTATTCAATGCTAAGTATTCAGGGCCTCATTTATGAAAAGTGACGCATCGCTGCGTGAAAACAGCGATGCGTCACTTTTCATTGCGCCCTCCTTGTGACATGCTGGATGCGTCATATTTACAGTATGACGCATCATGTCATGAGGAGTTACAGATACGTCAGTATTTCTGGCGTATCTGTAGGCGCAAAATGACGCATTGCTGGAGTGTGTCACAAAAGTGACGCAACTTCAGCAATGGGTCATTTCACATGGGCAAGTCCCATTTCAAATGTGCCTGCGTCAGTCTTACGCCTGGTGTGAGGCAGGCGTAAGGTATTGACGCATTTGCGTCCTAGAAGTGGCGCAGTGAAATCTCATAGACTTCACTGCGTCACTTCTACGAGGCTTACTTGCGTTGGAACGCCCACCATCCATACATTATACCTGGCACAGGTATAATGTGGTGCAGGGGTTTACAAATTGACGCATCTACCTAGATGCGTCATTTTGTAAATATGACGCAACATGGTGCATTTTTTACGCCGCTGGTGCGTCACAAAAAGTGACGCACAGGCAGCGCAAAAGTGACGTTAGGGCTCATAAATAAGCCCCTCAATTTCTTGTAGAGATTTCAATACTCTATTTCATGTGGCGGCAAGAACTAGACTTACCCAAACGATTCCTCTTGACTTTGAATATAACCTGGCAGATCTAAACCGATCCGAACATTCATAGGATCCAATCTCTCAATGGGAAAGCATTTTCAAGCTAAAGCTGTACTATTTCTTACAAAGATTCTTCTCGTGAAATTTCTTCCCACATTTCTTTCAACTCTGTCTTTTCAGATTTGGTTATATATGATGTAACATAGCGAGCAACAGCAATTTAATTATCTGCAACATACTGGATATCCATGTTTGCATTCCACATTGTCAAAATCACTGGATTATAGTCAATAATATACTTTGTATCTTCAGTTCTTTTTAAGATGTATGTATTCTTTGGAGATTTTCAAGTTATAGTATGCCTTACTGCTGACATAAAACTAATGACTCATCCTTTTGAAATTATTGGACGTGGGAATCCAAAACGACATTTTGTATAAAATTTTGCCTTTGACTTGTATTTTTGTCGACAATATTTTCCACATCGATGACTTTGAAACCGTAAAACTTGTTGTCTCAAGCTGTTTTCTCCTCCTTTTTTGGATTGTCACAGGTAACATACTCTTCTATGAAAGACAAAACACTTTCATCAGTATCAGTTCCAAATTTTGGTGCATTCTTGATCCATAATAGCATGTGTATATGAGAAGCACCTCTGGCTTGGTACTCCTTTCTCCAAAAGAAATCAGTAACTTCTCCAAGAGGTAGATTATTTTTATTGCAGATAAAAGACATCATAGCTTAAAACCTATGATTAAAATATCTGCACACATTCACAGGATCCAAGGAACACAGTTCTCCAGCTATCTTCAATTCAATGATTTTTACATTTGAATTTGCTTGTCGTAGAAATTCAAGTAAATCGTCCCACGCATATTCAGCACAGCTAAGTGTTAGAAACCACGTAGGGGTACCTAAGTTTCTTAACATACATTTAAGTTCGCCGTGACGATGATACCAATACTCATTAGTAACAAGTTGACACGCCATCAAATTAATTAACTGAGATTCTAAATGATCGTCTCTTTGTTGAACTTTGTCCAAGAATTACTTTGCAGAAATATGTGTAAGAAGAACTCCTGTTTTTAATGTGTGGTTCACTGCATATGAATGTCCAGACAAGTCACTTTCAAACAGAAGATGAAATATATATGGAATGCACTGTCGAAATCTTGGATCTTCCGAGTACAATCTTGTCGAGTGGTATTCTGAAGCTGGAATGTGTACTGCTCGTTCATCATATCGTCCAGCTTCTCCAGTGGGGAACAGCTGTGGAAAACAACAAGCTTCTAAACTTTTTTCCCAAACACTCATGGGAGTTCCCTTTGCTTTCTTCATTTGAAATAATTCCATAGTGTTTCCAATCACTTCTTTTGAA